>JAQIWI010001718.1:0-15081 GCA_034698825.1 Deuterosminthurus bicinctus
CATGGGGAGGAGTGGGAGGTGACGTCATAGGGGAGCGGCGAGGGAGCAGCTGGAACACATTCTGAAAGCAAGGTTACAGTGAACTACAGCGATGGGTTTGCCCCTGGAAGCCTCACACGAAGGGCAGCAGTCGCTCGACTTCAATGCACCAGTCAAAGTTATTGTTATTATGGAACAGATTTTGAGTGTCTTCAAAGGAACAAAACACCCATACAAATTATTTTCTGTGATAGATACGCCGTCAAAACTCTTATTCGTGATTGGAATTAACATTCTGTCAATGTGTAGTTACAACTAGTGACCATTTAATTCTAGCCTTGGTGTGGCTTAAGAAACCACCTGGAAATCACACATTTTGTTCTCCAAGCTGGAGGTCACATGAGTTGTTAGATTCATACGAAAGTCATATCCTGAAGGTTTTCACCTGGAATAAGTGCTGTTAAAGTGTCAGTTCCGGATCTAATCTTAGTCAGTGGCAATAAATTAAAAACCAAAATTTGGCCGACAAAAATGAACAAAAAAATACGGGGACCAGGATGACGTCACGCTATTGCGTCGTAGACGTCAGCCTGTGTCGGGTGATGACTCATGCTCGAGGTAGCAAGGAAATGGGGAGGACTGGGAGACGACGTCACGCTATTGCGTCGTAGACTTCGGCCTGTGCCGGATGACTCATGCTCGAGGTAGCAAGGAAATGGGGAGGACTGGGAGGTGACGTCACGCCATTGCGTCGTAGACTTCGGCCTGTGCCGGGTGATGTCTCATGCTCAAGGTAGCAAGGAAATGGGTATGACTGGGAGTGTTTTTCCTATTCACTTCACACAATAACTCACTTACAAAAAACCATTTCCCACAGCCGTGGCTTCGACGGTCGACAACGTCGGGATATTTCTATGTGACCTAAGCTCACTAATAAATCAGGACGTCAGGTCACAAAATCAGTGTGTAGCAGCTAAATTTCGGTCAAACAGAAGTTACCATAATTTTTGTCGACCTCGGAAACCCCAAGACATCAAATTGTCTGATCATATTTTTGAGGTCACCGAGAGGTCATTTTGACCACTGGTGACCTGACCCCACTTCAAGGCGTTTCCAGCCGTTAATATTTTGTTGAGCATATCATTCCACAACCCTAGCTGTAGCTTTACAATTTGCCGGTTATCGGCCAACTTGACCCTCCGGATTCCAAGCTATTTCTCTCAAAATATAAACTTGAAAACATGTACGCAAATATTTATTCACGATGGCACTGAGCACTTGCTCATAACACAAGGGATGCCGTCTACAATCGCTTCAGATATCCGTTCAATAAATAAACCCACCAAGATGTTACAGCATTCAAGTCAATGCAGTGTTGTATCAATCATAAGTGCTCTAATCGCGATAGAAGAATGTGACGAACATTGGTTGCAGTACACTCCTGGTACGTTCTTCAACAGCTTTCACTTTATTCTAGCTTCACACAACGTTCTAGACTGGATGTGGGACCGACTTTTTGTGCGAAGATTAGCCAACGTTGTGGCTTTTGTCCACCAAGGTCAGAAAACCTGGGACTTGATCACTCCAAATAGATACAATGGCAAGCCCTGATACTTTCATGTAGGCCATCTCCACGAAGGCGTCAAATGGTTACTCATGAAATCTGTAACCTTGAGCTGTTCATTGTATTAGTACTTACTTGACACGTGCCTTTTGTATACACGATACGATGTGCCACAAGATTAAGAGGAACAACGGTTCGAGTTTGTGGCTAATTGACGGATGGATGATAAAAACCTTCTACATCTTGAAATACACTTTGCTCTAAGTGCCTAAAAGTGTGGTGATGATCACTGAGGTGAGCTGAAAACATGGAATTGAATATTAGAGTTGTAACTATGCAAGTTGAGCGACATTCAGGCAAAAAACATTCCATTTTTCAAGAGACTTGGTTAGATTATAATAGGTGAGCTGTTAAATTGAACACAACGTTAATATTATGAGAGCGAGTTTTCTCGGCAAAAATGCAATTTAATAGTAAATGAAATAACTCGTACTGTGTAAAAGCATTCCAACAAGTTAATGCTAGGCGAGGCATGCAATTGAGCTCAAAATCTCTTTGTAAATTGTTTGAACTAATTCAATTTTGTATTTATTCTTTCCTTGGAAGTCTTGTTCGACTGAGCATTTATTTACATCAAATTGTACATTCAGGGAAACCTTCCAGTTAGAACCACCTCAATCATTTCTCAAATAAAATTGCGTAATATATAGAGTTTCCCTGGGCTACCATTTACTAATTATGAAC
Source organism: Deuterosminthurus bicinctus (assembly GCA_034698825.1). Classification (NCBI taxonomy): domain Eukaryota; kingdom Metazoa; phylum Arthropoda; class Collembola; order Symphypleona; family Bourletiellidae; genus Deuterosminthurus; species Deuterosminthurus bicinctus. The sequence continues at coordinate 2,288 of JAQIWI010001718.1, forward strand.
GTTCTTGTACAAGACAAAAATTGACCTCGTAGCTTTATAAAAGCGGTACATTAGAGTAGATTTAATAGAAAACCGGACTCGGTAGCTACCAGTTAACATGAATCTTAGTTACATGAAATAACCAAAAATGTTGCAGTTGTGCAGAAAGCTAGGCTACTTATCAGTATCAGTAGTTAGAGCTAAAGTGGGCCATATTCAGGGTGTACAAAGTTCAGGTAAACGCGTACCTGGCCTTCCTTTGATCTGGGGTTTGAGCTTTGCAAAATTTTCCAATAACTTGTCTACCTTGACTTGGTCCACCCTGCATAAGTATCAGTTATAAAACCAAGTCAATAACAGCGGCCTAGGTTTTCTAGTCAGAGTCGAGACTGCAAGGTCTGGGGGAGAACAACGAGCCAGTATATTTCTTTTGCAACTCCAGTTATTTCATTCAAGCAACTGCAAAGAACCTGTCGCATAATGAGCTCCGTTCCGTCCTTCTTAATCCAGCCGATGTATTCATACATCAAGCTTGCTGAAGTTTTGTGCATTTGTCCAGTCCATTTGGATATGGACACGAAAAAATTATCTCGCAAAACTTCAAAATTCTCTGATTGGTCCGAAGCCATGACATTCTTTTTCACATTTATAAAATCATGCCTACTTGTTTGGAATTTATACCAAGCTTTGACTGAACCACATGAAAGTCAATGTGAAGCTATTTTGTTTAATAGTACGTATTTAATGTGGGTTTTGTTTGTACCAATATGGCAGTTTGATTTGTTTCACAATAGAGTAACTGAGGCGATAATCATTTTCAACTCGATTGAATTGCAATCAAAACCAATTCCCAAAATTCCAAGGTTGCCAGCGTGGCAACTGACACCATCCCTGATCAAAAAATTTGTACGCCTAATTGGTTGGAAGATTATGCGCTTTTATAAGTTTTTACGACACGTACTGGTGTGCATTCTAGAACAAGAAAATATTCAAGATATGTTCATGGTTGCGACTCCGTTTGTTTTAAACGACTTGTTTGCTGTTTACGTCGGCGTTTTATTAATCTTCCCTGATTTCACCATCTTTGTTCCAAGTATTTTAAGATCCTGGAGAGCTCCTAGATGGATTGTTGCAGTGGCAATAGTTCTGGAGGTCTTTTGGGCACTTCATGTACAGTTCCTCTTTACCTTTTATCTTTTCATGGTGCTTGCTTTTCTGAGTACTCATTTCGCTCATGGTAAACACCACCTGGATGAAATAAGGTACTAAAAATTTTAGTAGTTAATCTACACTGTAAAACTTTCGGTGGCCGATCAATCGGACAAAAGTAAAACAAAATCGGGCGCTTTGCGTTTTAGGACAGCGCCTGGATGGAGGAACGTCAAAAGAGCCCGAGGCGAGGCAACAGCTGGATTGATGTACCAGCAATAGATAGATAGACAGATAGATAGATTGATTTATTCAGTGTTTCAAGGATATTCTCCCACTTACATGTACCAGCAATGGAAAGCCGGAAAGCGGGTAGTGCTCGGGTGGTTCCCACAGACAGCGTCTTTTGAATTGATAAAGCATGCATAACGCATTGTCAAGTGACACTCATAGTGCCCATACCGACGAGTTCGTGTTTTCAATGGGCTTGTCCACCGTCGCAATGGGGAAACTTGCTACAGCTATGGAATGTGAGCGTCTTGGAAATAGCAACCACAAAATCTATAGAAAGGGTCGGTTGATTCCCGGCAATCTCAATTTTTACCCTTGAAGTGTCAGCAGTGCAGTGGCGACTGCAAAAACGTCGTCCCCCAAAAACACCCGATTTTGTTTCACTTTTGAATTTTAGTTTTGCAGTGTAATCGAATGAAATTGCTCAATTGCCAATTATTCTTTTGGTACTTGCAGGAAGTACAACAACGGATTGGTAGGAAAAACGAGCGTTGAAGGGATTTTAAAGCGTGCTACTGAGGTCATGGAGTATTATCAATGTTTAGTCAAGCTTGCAAATGCACTGTATAGCCGTATGATGCTTACATCTAAGGTGGCAGTACTTGTAACTTCCGTATTGGAAACATTTTATGTTTTCAGATATCTCAAATCCAATCAAGACCTTCTTATTATATTCATTGCTACGATAGTTGTGTCATCCTTCTGGTACTACATAGTCTGTTGTAAGAATCTCTTCATGATTCCGGGCTTACTTAAAGAATATCAGCTAGTAGCACTAGAGATTGCTGGTAGACGACAAATTTATGCGGGAACGTTGACATTGAAGGAGCGGGCACTTAAATACAGGTTGAAAGTAAAGCCGATGATTCAAATCAAGGAAGGGGAATTCGGCTACGCTGATAGCATGTCTATGCTCACGTTCTTAGAATTCTATCTGGACCAATCTATTTCAGCATGTCTCACATTTTAAACATAAGGCTGTTCGCGTACTAGCTTTCTATGCTCTTGTATATCCTAGTGAGCATAAAGTCACTTGAAAATGAAAGGCAATTTCTTTAGCAGCGGTACAACGACATGTTGCTTTTGCTCTAGGAAGAAACATTGGTTAAGGTAGAACTATTGCATTTTGGTGTTGTGTAGATAAAAGGATAAAAAAATTCTGTGTAAGACACCGCCCTTGTCACGATGATACCATCTAATAAATTGTACCTCGACGGAGTAGAAGTACCTTTATCATAGAAAATGGAAATGAAAACAACGATTTGTAAATAAAGTTGTCAGTTTTGTTCGTTTTATTTGATATGATCCAATGTCTGTCAATATGTAAAACTAACGGATCATTGCCAATTTCAATGACAGTTTAACAACATTCTGCCGTGCAGGAGGCGACAGGACTAGCGACGACATTTCAACTTAATATTGGCTTGCAAGTAAAGCTTGAATTGAATTTTCACTGTAATTTTGGCGTGAGATTTTCAGACTAGTCTGTAACTTTGAAAGACTTGCAACACAGGAAGCTTTTATTGACCTAAAGCAATATAAAAGTTTACCACCTCTTACATTTCAAGATCCGTGCAAATATGCAAAAACTCTCATGCAATGAGAAATTGATACTCAGCAGGTGCGGATAGTTTAAAGAGGTTGAAAACATTTGAAATTCATGTAAATGGATCTAACAGATGCATAAGCAACTAAGTCATCCTCTTATCTTGTTTACTTCAAGCTATTTTTACGTGGGTATTAGTTCTTACTTACCCTGCAAATTATCAGTTCAATATTTAATGTATCGTTGCCGCAGTGAGCAGTTTGAATACGTCCACGACCACAGCTGTTTACCAAAAATACTCGCATCAAGCCGGACGTAAATTAATGTAAAAAACTTAAAATCGCTAAAAACCAAGCGATGCGGGAGTAGTTGTAGCCAGCTGTAATGGCATACTTTATAGGATTGTTATTCATAAACCTATCGGTATTGTCGTGCACTTCAAGCGTCGAAATTATCAACCACGGTGAATTTTCTGCCGTTCTAAACTTATTCATTCGCACAAAAGCAAGTCATTTTACCCAAAATATAAACTTGACACAGTGTACGCGAGTATTTATTTACAACGGTACTGAAAACTCATTCATGCCTCAGGGGATACCTTCTGTAATTACTTCAAATGTCCTGCGTATAAATACTATTGGCAAAATTCTACGACATTCAAGTCAGTGCAGCGTCGTGACAATTACGAAATCAATAAATGCTACAAGCAATTTTGACGAAAATTGGTTGAAATACATTCCTGGCACGTTCTTCAGGACCTTTCACTTCTTACTGATCCCAGACTGGACGTTTTTAGACTGGATGTGGGATCGACCGTTTATAAGAAGACTGGCCAATGTTGTAGCTTTCGTCCATCGATGTCCGAAGATTTGGGACTTGATGACTCCAAACAGATACAATGGCAAGCCCCGATACTTTCATGCAGGTCAGCTCTACGAAAGCGCCCTCACTTTGTACTCTAAACGAGGAATTTTCTGGAACAAATGGTGGAATATGCAAGGAGTGAAATTAAAAGTTGGAGTTCCACCCACAATACCCGAGGAAACGTTCCGATTGCAAGCACAAGGTAAATTGCTCTACTATGCAGTGACTGAAGTCGTAGAAACTGTTCGCTATCTCAACTCCACCCAAACGGTTATCTCAATGCCAATTACCAGTAGTAAGTTTCCGAACGGTTCATGGGACGAGGGCTTTGTTGGCAACGTAATGGCTGATACTGTGGATATCACTTATCCTAATTTTCCAAACCCCGAGCTGTATGCCGCTGTGTTTATTTCCAAGCCGGCCCTCTGCAGTCAAGTTAAATTCTTTACGCCTTTACCCAAGAAGGTTGGATTCACCCACAGCTTAATAACAAGACCTTTGGATGCTACCATTTGGACGGTGCTATTAATCTGCATTGTCGCAAGTGCAGTAGTGATCTACACGCTGAAGAATAGTAAGGATCCCAAATTTGTGCAGCAGCTACTTGTCACTAAATTGTTGCCCGATCGGTTGAAATCTGTTATGAAAATTTGCTCCTACTTTATGAAGATGCTAATTGATCACTCAGTGCCGTCAAGTCTGGTGCACATTTCTGGCTGTCGCTGGCTTTTCATAGCTTGGTTTCTTGCCGCCACGGTCATTGGTTGTGCCTACAAATCCGTGTTTGTATCCGTACTTGTGGAACCCGTGTACGCCTACCCACCTCAAACGATGCGGGAGTTGATAAAATCTGATTTTACTGTGAATGTGCCGTTGTACAATAGTACGTTGAGAGAATTTCTTACTCGGAAGGATCAGTTGGCACACCCCATTAAGGAATTTGGATTTGATTTTAGCGGGGTAAGTACGTTAACTAGTCGCGAGAACCTTGTCAACTTTGAAGTAATTAATTGATTAATTTTTAGTGCATGAGAACCTTGCTGAAAGACAACAATGTCTGTCTTTTCGTCCACCACTGGCTCTACCTAGCAGCACCAGAGGTACTAACTGATGAGTATGGTAACCAGCTCTACCTCACCTCAAAGGACGCCCTCAATTCCCTCTTTCACTCCTTCTACATATCGCAAAGGAACCCCCAACTGAAAGGTTAGCATATACAGTTTTGCATGAGCACACAAAGAATCGTGAATAATGTACTCCGGTCTCTTTATATTTTTAGTTGCGATGGATAAAGTAGTAAGTACAGTCACTGAAGGAGGTCTACAAGCTCAGTGGGTCAATAAAGTTTTCTACAATTCATTGTTGAAGACAGTACGGAGACAGAAGTTGCGACCTCGGGATATCAGTACAGGGTCTGAAGTGGCGAATGTATCTTTTATGTACTATCCGATGCTTGTGCTGATTCAAGGATACTTAGTAGCATCGTTATGTCACGTCTATTTGTATTTGTGTTGGTGTTTCAGGAAGTCAAAGCGTAGTGTTTTTCGTAAATTTAAAATTAGAGCTTCATGCTGGTCTGAAGCTTTGAGGTGGTTGCTGGGTTACAAATCCCTAACTTGAGTGCAGTTTGGTAGCCTCTGCTACAACATTTACAAGCACATTAAGTTTTTAGAACCTTCAAAAACGCCTTTTGTGCAATTTAAGATCTTACGTACTTACCTGCATCTCATTATTTGCTTCGCCAATGTGACGGCTAGCACAAGCATAAGGAATTCACAGGAATGTGCGAGTGAATAATTGTCGGGACAATTGATTTTATAGCGAGTTTGTCGTATAATGCTATGCTCCTGTCCATTGGTACAGTTAGATGCAAATTATAGGTTGTATTCTTATTTGGATATTGGAAAATGTGAAAATTCATTGTAAGCCCAACATTGAATCATTAATGTAGCAGAGAATTCACTCTTCTCCTCTTATTTATCATTACCAATAGAAAGTTATACAAATACAATAATAAGAAGCTGTGAGCTCTGGTGTGCAAAATAGTGATTCGTTTAAAATCCCATAGAAGCTGCAAGAAACATGCCATATTTAAAGCTGACAGTTTAAATTCCGGAGGTGAAAATGTCAATAAAACAACTTTGATTCAATTGAATAAATGTTTATTGTGTACTATGCTGAGTAGTAGGAATACCCTTTGAAGCCATGTCTAACATTTTGCCAGGAAAATGGAAAAATAGATCTTGACTTTCTCCTTTGGCTTTGGGTTGAACAACAGAGGTGTATAAACTGAATATTAAGTCTCCTGATTATTTTATACTCGCTCTTACCATTCATTCTCTCTTGGTTTCAATTATTTTTCTTGCTGTCTTCAATTCTGAAATATTGTTGTTGACATGATTTTCATAACCGTGAAGCAAGCACATGTATGGCATCTTTGGGTCATGCTTACAGAACTGAACGTAAGCTTTGTGAGATGTTCTACTCGAGCATTAGAGCCTCAAGTTTCAAGAGAAATTGCGCCCTCGACCTGTCCTAAACTGTCCCATCCACCCACCCTGAGTAAAGGTTAATGACTTGACCCTCCGCCGACCATGAGTTAAGGTTAATGACGTCACCCCTCAATGTGAATGACACTGCTATTGTAGTCTTCATAGCAACGATCATAAAAATGGTACTTTATTATCGAGTTCGTTTTTCATAGCTCGCGGCCAAATTGAAACTTAACTCAAATTTTAAGCTTGTACCCGTGAAAAATGAAGGCAAAAAAGGTTTTTTGTATGTTTACCTAGTGTGAGTAAGAGTAAAGTTAGGATAGGTCAGGTAAGTCCAATATAATGTGAATGAGTATTTGTGAATATTATTGATGTTTGATTTGAGTACTAATGAGTCAGAGTTTGAGTGTCACAGCTGCGTGTCGATAGGAGTATGAGTTTCGGAGTCTTTTCGTGAGTACACTTTGAGTGAGTATGAGTATGTTTTTTCGGCCACCTCTGCTCTGTATTAATTCTCGCACATATCAATTTTGTGAATCATTATTTGTCCAGCACGTGTGCCTAGTCATGTCATAGTGTTTTTATTGAATTCAGCGCGGATTCATCTTTTCGTTTTCGTAAGAGAATTTAACTTTTGTTTTTATTGAAGTACTCAATACAATTTTTCAGCTATTTAAAACGATGGAGCAGTAGAAAAACAGAATCGTCCACGGAGGGTGCAGCAGAAGATAAAATCAAACAAAAACAGAAACAAAAAACTTCTCACAAGATAAACAAACGACCATCCAATTTTCACAATTTTTCGACAACAAATCAAAAAAGGTTTATTCTACGGCCAATCTAAAAGCTTATGAGAGCATATCGCATTAAATTCCTTATTTTTACAAACCCAAAAATCCACTTTTGGTTATCCTCAAAAAAGAATAAAAGACAAAATCAAATTTCCCAAAAAGAATAACTCACACTAAAGATCATAGTTTAAGTTACCCAGCTTATTTAAATTATACATTTTTTAATGTTGAAGGCATCAAAGTTGCTTCTTTTGATGATCTTCACAGATGAATCGTTGACAAGTTTGACAGAGAGTTCTGGATTGTTTTCGAAACTTTTCTCGAACACAACTGACACACCTTTCAGCTTTTTTATTTGAGATTTGCAAAATCTATAATTGTTACTTTCAACTGTGACTGACATTTAACATAAATTATTTGCTGACTTTACCTGCACGGCAATCCCATTGGCAATCTGTTTTCAAGATGTAACAATATGGACATTTTATCGTTTCTTGTTGTCTGTGAGCCAAGCATGCGTACTGGCTGCAAACTTGGAAAACTTCACGCGCGGTTTTCTTGCAATCGAGACATTATGCTGCAAAATAAAAAAATTTCTTCAGAAATCTTTTTATGCATCTTTTTAATAAAGTTATTTTAATAAGACGAACCTGAGTAAATTCATGCCGTATTTTGATCAGGGACTTTATTGTTGGCTTTGCAGCTTTTAAAATAAAAACAAATACACCAGTCACCGCTAGAAAAATCTTGATATCCAAAAACAACATAATATCTGGGCTGAAATTCAAATGAGGCTACGAAAATGCTTGCGAGCAGTTTTATAAATTCAAAAAGCAGAAAAATCGAAATTTAAAAACCAGAAAAGCCGAACTGAGGGCCCAGAAAATTTTAGTCACCTTTATCATTATTTTGCCATCACATTTGATTACCTATACGTTTTGTAATGCGCGTTTTGAGGTCGTGGTTTGGACAAGCAACATCCTGACTGTTGACCTGGTCGTCAGGATTTTGACCGGTGAGTGTCCTTGTCATAGTTTTGTATTTCGGTGGGTTTGTGTACGTCTCTTATTGCATGGAGCTCATCACCATGGTGAAAAATTCAACTCAGCTGAATCAAACTAAACATTTAAAGGTTTGACTCTTTATGGAATCTAAACTTACGCATAGATTTCATTGTCAACTGTAATTTTTCAAAGCATGCATGCTCTTTAACATTCAAATCGTCGACCTTCTCAAACATTTCTTCAGCCAAGCCTCTCATGTAAACTTCTGAATCTCCCATTCTCCACACAAGATTCTCGAATTCCTACTTCCGGCAACCTCGTAGTGAGCCTGCCATGTCACCATCATCTTATTTTCATGGAGGTAATACTGTGGCAAGAAACGACTTTCCATGTTCATACGACATGGTTGATTGATCTCTAGCTTCCTATGAAATCGTCAGAACCAGCCATGTTCCCCAACCTCACCGGAGATCAACTCGATTTCGCAGTCTCAATCATCGTTAATCTCAATAGCAAGACGATAAGGGACTTTGACGACCGTAGACTGAAGGAAAGTTTAATTCAGTATCGTCTTCGCAATTGGGCTACCCGCCAATTCAGTTGGGATACCTTATTGATCTGGATCACCTTAGCGATTCACACCTAACTCCTAATATTCCTTCTTTATGACTTCAGTCATAGGTAGAAAATCATGGCCTTAACTGCCGTACAAACCATTCTCGAACATTCGTATCTCTATGGCCACCTCAATGCCTTACGCTGAGGAGCGAGACTTGATATGCCTAATGCCACCTGAATTAGCTAACTGGTTGGATTCGAGTCTATATATGATCATGTCCAGAGTCTATGCAATTCTTGTCCCGGTAATCTTCATTCCAATAAGCAACATTTTCCCCTGGGTTGCTCGGTGCATGATACTACGGTGAATCAGGTCCAAATTTCCGCGAAATACGCCTCACGGTGACCTAGCTCCCATCAATGCCAGAAATCGACGATTACTCGACGATGGCTTTTCAGAAATTAACATGGATGACCCACAAATGTCTAAACGTCGAGAAGTTGAACAATTGGAACAAGAGGTCATCAAATTGCAGATCCTCAAGTGGCGGCTTGAAGAGAAGCAAGCCAACGAATCGTGGATGCCATCCAGAGAAAGAAGAATCCAATTGTATAAAGTGTGCGGAATCAGGCCGGGCGAAACAGAAGCTTTAATAAGAAGCCCAATCATGGATTCGCAAGGGCCAATTTCTCCATGAACGGACCCGTCCGCCTACTGAGTAATTCTCAGGATAATCGGCTTCCTGACTCCTCCCGAAATGTTGTTTGGAATACAACATGGAGCAAGCTACAGCACGAAACGACTACGACGGACAACAGAGCTTCAGTCGTCCGCCAACACCCGGGTCGGAAATCAGTCGCATCGACTGAAGAAGAGACCAACGTTGATGATACCGCGTAAACACTAGCATCATTATCACTCAACAAACAAATGAAATGTAACCTTATGCTGAGTTCTTTTATTTTTCTGCCTTATACGCCATACCTATCACTATTTATCTGAAAGTACTGGGAGAATAATAACTGATTAATAATGTACAAGAGTTTAGGGATAGACAGTATAACAAGAAGCAAAACTTCTCGAGACTAGCAGTTAGAAGGGGCACGACGACTGGTGAATTCATTAAATCCGATTGGAATGGAGTTGGGCATGTCTCACTGCTAAAATTATTCGAGAGGCTAAAATTATAACTCTTCTATTTTTGTTAAATAATGTATTGTGAAGTTTTACTGCAACATAGGGTTAATTTCAGTTTGTAAGGTCACCTCCTTTAATCAGAGTAATGAATGTCAACTAAATTAGTTCATTTCTCGATATTAAAAAGCCCGGAAGTAAATATTACACTGAGTGTCCAAGTTCATGTAAATGTTAGGTTTGGGTGGCACTGGACTGACAGCTCGTAGTTAAGTTGATTAGCTTCTTCTTCTGTGCAGGTCTGTTTTTCACGTTTCTTTTGCAATTTAAATTGCTGTACTTGATGATTAATGAGATCAACAGCACTAGGTCAAACTCTAAGCACTTTGTGTATGAGCCTTCTAAGCACTTTTTAGATCTACGAAAAACTTTACGTTCTGACTTCAGATACCACCAATGTAAATACGAACAAACGTGAATGCACGATGCCAAAATGTAGCCTAAGATTAGAATCGACATCGGGTACAGCATTAAAGGTATATCAACACTTTCAGAGCCTGCATTGCTGACCTGCGGAAGCAGCCTCTGTTGCTTGCGTAATGTTATCAAGAAATAATGGTAGTAAATACTTTTGACCCACCTAGCAGCCAGACCACCTTCTGTGACTGGATCTACTACTTACTACTTTATCCACAGCAGCTAATAGTTGCAAAACAAAGGAGTATATCATTAACGGTTATCTGCTTTCATAGAAAGCAATTTTACCTTTCAGCTGTGGGTTCCTTTGTGAAATGTAGTAGTAGGTTGAAATGGAATTGATAGCGTCTTTTGAGGTGACGTAAAGCTGCTTCCCGGATCCATCAATCAGTTCTTGAGCTGCGCGCAGGTAAAGCCAGTAGTGCAGTGGTACGCAGAGAGGCAGACATTGCTGCCATTAATCAAGGTTCTTAGACACTGTAAACATTGCAATTTAGTCCCTGACAACAAGAATTTCGCAGCAGAATAAACGCCTTTCGACGGCTTTGGATATTCTTGTTAATCAACATACCCCATTGGTGTTAAATCTGAATTCTCTGATGGGATGCTTCAACTGACCTTCCCACCTGAGAGCATTATTCGCCAACGATATTTTGTACAACGGAGCATTGACTGCGAAGTAAGATTTTATCAACTCTGAAATCGTTTGAGGTGGGTAGACATCCATTGGTTTGACAAGAATGGACACAATCACCGATTTGTAGGCACAATTAATGACAATCCCAGCCAGAAACCAAGCAACGAAAACCCAGCGACAGTAAACTATGCGATCCAGAACATTCATGACATCATCTAAGCCTGAATCCTGGTAGAAAAATGCGCCAATGTGATGTGAAAATCTATCATCTCAAGACTCTTCAGTGACTAAACCTGATGCTTTCACATCTCACTTCCAGTCATCAACGAGTGTTGCGCTTTAGGGGCTTAGGCGAACCGATCCTGAAAAAACATAAATGTTCAATTTTTAGCAAAAATTAGGGTTTTGTTCGACTAGCTGAACGGTGGCTTCTCTGGTACTCCGAACATTTGAGCAAAGTTTTTAACTTTTCACCTTTGACACCAAGGGCTCCGATTTTGGACGCTCACATGGAGCACTCGAAGGTACAAGTCTACAAGTAGGTTACAGATGTCGATCTCTTCTCCTTCGACAACTTTAGAATGCTGGGCGGTTATTTTGCTGCCAAATTTTTTAAAAAATGTAATTCTCAGCAGTAGAAAGACTAATGGACAAAAGCAAGAGGAAAATTGCCTTGACTTTTTCAAGCATTAATAAGTATTACAAAAATTAACCTTGTAAATGGGCACACTACCGCCGCACCGTAGATGTGCAACACAAGGAGATATAAACAAACTGAGCTTGCAGCTTTTTTGCAATTTATCGTCGTCATCATTCTGTCATGCCGCTTCTTGAACTACATGACAAGTTCAAACAACTCCCAGGGATTGATGACGACGGTGAAATGGCATTAGAACTGTAAGCTCAGTTTGTTGATACCTGATTGTGCTGGACATCTACGGTGCGATAGTGGCACGTCCATGTGGAAGGTTAATTTTTGTAATAGTAATAACATCCGGAAAAGTCAAGGCCATCGTCTTCGTCCTGATTTCCATTGAAATTTATACCAAACTCGCATGTGTTATAATTACTTTCATTGCAAGCAAAATCGCATGCCGCATAGCCAAATCTTGCCTCGATTGTGATTACAATGACAATTTTTGATTTAAAATCAAAAGTGCTTCGATCAGCCGCCCTGAAGACGGAAACAGGATGCTAGCTAGCGAAAAAAAGTTGAACACGATCTCATCCGCTGATACGTTTGACCTCGCTGATCTAATGAAAAGATTGCACGTGCCATAGTGTCACACTACCCAGAGCAAACTACTTGCAAAAATAAATGGAAACATCCGTTCTTCCCTTTTTGTAAACAAGTCAATCTTGCTTGTTCGCATATTTTCAGTTTCTTTTTTGCCAGTTGAATCTGATTAGGGTAACTTTTTGTCAAATCTACAAATTTTAGGCAGGGTGAGCCAAAACTTCCTCAATGCTGGCTATTGATACGTACTCATTATTAACAAAAGACCCTGCAGTTTGCGGTTGACTTTAGCTTGCACTTGCACTTTTCGTGTTGGAAGGCTATTCATGCAGTTAGACATAGTGGTGGAAGTCAATTTGGTGAGTCAACAAAAATGGGAGGACATCGAACTGCTCCTTTGGTCATACGATCAGTTAGGAGCAGTCATCAGTAGAAGGAGCATCATCTGAAAGTAATTACAAGTTGGTTGGTGAGAGCAAGATGAAGATAACTTTGGTCATTGCCACTGCATTGTGGGGTATCTCACTCATGAGTGATGTCAATGCCCATGCGATTAGACCTCCTAATGGGTCCCCGGGTCTTTCGGGTTAACGGGTCTGGGTCCGGGTCTGGGTCGCGGTTTGGGTCCCAA
>JAQIWI010001719.1:0-15074 GCA_034698825.1 Deuterosminthurus bicinctus
AAGTGTATACAGCCTTACGTTGGATTCAGTTTCATAGCCTCATCAATCTCCAGATAAAATAGATGGCTGGGATGCACGTGCGTTTTGTTTCCAAAATCTCGTGTGCCGATATCTGTAACTAAGGATGATACGCCTAGGTCCACTGCTTCAAACATATATGGTTCATCCCAATTCATAAAAGGTGCACGCTTTAAAAATTCTCTCATGTGTGATGGAATGGGTAGTTCCTGAGGGCGAGAAATCATTATTTCGGCCCCAAAATCCTACAAGATATAACCAGCACATTTGAACCTAGAAACTCAGATCCGAATAATTACTATTCGCGCGACAGTTACTTGAGCAACAGGAGATGCTTACCGAACGTACAAATTTGACTGCGATCCAGGCAGTGGAAGGGTTTTCCAGTCCATGAGCAAAGAACTGATAATCAGTTCCCCATTTTGTACTTAATTTTACAGCATTCAGCACCTAAAAGGTTCATCTCATATTAAATGCTTTTTATGCAAGGTTGATAATTCAAGTAACATCTTACATTAGCCGAGCCAGGCAACCGGGACTTGAGAATCGGCTCCAGTTCCAAAATATTTGTAACAAGCACGAAGCCCTCACTATTTGATTTCAGCCCATTTGGAATTCCGTTATTTAAATTTTGAATGGTGTCGCAGGGAGTAATAGATGCCATTTTGAAATGCAAGTGATCAGCAGGCACAGTGCTTACTTGCATTGCAGAATAAAAACTGCAATTTGTAAACACTTGATAGAAATTCTTCACTCAAAGCACACCTGTTCTAATCAGTTGTTTGGCCATGGATAAGTTATATCAGCACCTTAGCTTTGCACTTTGACAATTATTGCCATTGTTCTCATAATGCTTATGTACTTTGATCACAGCTCGCTCGAAAGGTCTATAAATTAGTGCAGCTGGACCTTAACTTATATTCTGTTGCATAACTTGGCAATTTATTGTAACCATTGCTAGTTCCCTCGAACTAACAATTTTAACTATTTTGGCGGAAGCCAAAATACAAAAGTTGAGTTTGAAGTCAGTAGGTCCTAGAGGACCTTTGACCCCGTATAATTTAAGGCCCTCAGAAACGCTCGGGTGGACAAGGAAGAGTATTGTATTGTATTGTAAATGACTTTTGTAAGTATTACTTACTTGATGACTATAAGAGATTGCTTTTAGCATGAAAGTTAATGCGTGGGACAGTTAATTGGATAAATCATTTTCGTAGATTAGAACATGAGGAACTCACTTTAAATAGCTGGGAAGATTCAGTCATTTAGTAGCACTACGGATGGGAAGTCTGCAATCCAACATTTTATTTTGTGTATTTCTATTATCAACTTCCAATAATGCCGTGTCTGTGTGAATAAAATTTATCCTTTGTGTGCCTTTCAGAAACTAAATTAAAGCCATCAATGCCTTTACTAAAACCTTGAAGAGCTTTATTCACAGGAGAACTTAATGTGAAAATCCTATTGACAAGCAAAGGCATAAAATTGACGGGCACACTACTCTAAATAATTAAGAACCTTTAGTGAGCGAAGGGACGACTGTCGTCGGCCACGTGCCACGTGTACCTCTCCTCTCTCCACTGCCCACACAGTGACACAGTTTTAAAGCTACAAAACTTAAAACGCTTTATTTTTTCTCCTTCACACACTCGAAAGAAAGCCCGGAGAAAGGTTGGTTACAGTAATGAAGAAATCTTCAAATAAAAGCAAATCTATCAAGCCTGGTGGAGCAAAGCGAGCACGCCGTACTACAGTACACTCTGAAAGTTTGAAGCGAGCTCCAACTAGAATCTTAGGGATCCCGGTGCGAAAAATCTACAAGCAGGCTGCAGTTACATCCGAGCACATTTATAAAATTTCTCACTGCTTGTACTTGATTCCGTTCAGTAGAGATCCAGAGACAGGAAAACTTGTTCATGGGAGTTGGAAAAGGAAAGCTGCATACAATTTGATACTGCTTTTTCGGGTCCTCAGTGTACTGTACAAATTCAGTATAACTGCAGACTTGTTAAATGAGGGGAACATTGAATTTGAAACATTTCTGGGGGCTTGTTGTATGCTCATTGATCTCGGAGCCTGTAGCCTCACATATGCAACAACAATCAAGCCGGACAGTACAATTGACGTTGTGAACAGTTGGATGTGCGTGTCGGAAATCTTGGAAGAAGAGATGGGAGTGGAGAAAAACTCACCATTCCAGGACTTGTACACTGCGGCCCAGATTTCTTGTCTTGCTGCTGTGGGCAGCGGAGTACAAGTAGCTGTGGCAATCGGCTACTTCATGTTTCCGGATTTGTCAACCACTACATTCTTTCTGGTCAACAGTTGGGGAGTATTTCCAAAGACCTTGGCTCCCAGATGGGTCTGGATGGCCTTGTTCCTCCCGGTAGAAATGATGCCTTACATCGGCGCTATTTACACCTGCAGCTACAACGGTCTGCACTTCATTACTTCTATGGCTGTCTGCAAAATCTTTGCTCAAGGAGTCCGGTAAAATGATAAAATAAATTTTTTCCATAAGAATTTATAATAATGTCTGGATGAAAAATGGTCACAGGTCCATGCCTATTGGGAATCTGAATGAAAGAAGAAAGGTGGAGGCACTCTGTGTCAAGTTTGAGGTTGAAAACAAAATCACCTGCAACTGGCTCAAGCACATGCAGCCCCCAACAATATTCACCCTTTTTTTCACTGTTGTTGTCACCTTGTACATCGCTCTCAAACACACCTCTCTACCTCTGTACATTTATGTGTTCTTCCCTTTCATTGGGATCGGTGTCATGGCCTTTATATTTGTTATCTGCTTCGACCAGGCGGGTATCATTCGAACAATGGACGCTGTCGTGGAGCCTCTACTGGACTCAAGAGCTCAGTACCTCGAAGGAATGACAAAAGAAATGCGCACGAAAGTGATGAAACGGGCTAGAGCATTGCAGCCTGTGAGTCATCCGATTGGTGGATTTGGGAAATTCTCGATTAGTTTGCCGTTTAGTATTTGGGAGGAAGTTTTAAATCAGCTCTTATTTCTTCTCTCCTTTTAACTTTTAACGCAAGCAGCACGTTTGCTTTCACGTGCGTTGCCTCGTGCACGCGTGACTTATAAGAAATGCAAGCACATTAAAGCTGTCAATCGTGCTTTTACTTAAACCTTGAAGACCTAAATAATTTAAAAATCTTAATGTCAAGCTAGGGCATAAAGTTGATGTGTATAATAGTAAATAATTAAAAACTTTCATTAAGCGCAGAGAAGACGGTTGGTCACGTTGACGGTGGCCACTAAGCACAGTCCTCTCTTCACTGCCTGCACTGCTTACAAGCTTTTCTTTTTCTATTATAGCACAAGCAAAGCTAGAGCACTTTGAATCCGAGATCGATCATGATATCGACTTGAGTATTTCCATTAAAAATGACTTAAAGTTTAGATTCACCTTAAAGAAGCAAAACGCTTCGAGC
Organism: Deuterosminthurus bicinctus; assembly: GCA_034698825.1. NCBI lineage: Eukaryota > Metazoa > Arthropoda > Collembola > Symphypleona > Bourletiellidae > Deuterosminthurus > Deuterosminthurus bicinctus. The sequence continues at coordinate 3,472 of JAQIWI010001719.1, forward strand.
TTAAAATTATGCACGTATAATAAATCTGCGTTTTGCACCCAATTTAATGCAACGTTGAATTTATTTCATGCAAATTAAAATGTTGATTAAAATTTTGACAGCAGTAATTTGCGAAAAATCATTTAGAAACAGGCAAATTGCCATTGTTCCCATGTATCACTTGGCGAAGGCTAGAACAACACAATTAATATATCTCAAAGAGATTTGAAAAACCGCAAATGTTATTTGCAAATTGGAATGCAGTTGGAGCAGGTACAACAGGATGAATTCTGGCCCGAAGATTATCAGAAAAATGCTCTGTATTGCTAATAGAAGTTGGCGGTGAGCCGCCTCCAGTGACCCGACTAACAAATCTTAAATCTCATACCACAGGCCTCCCAAATCTCAATTGTTATCCCTAGTAGGTAAAGCAGGACGCTTTGAAAATGGCGGAGTAGGTCCATTCCATCATTAATTTTTGCTTTAAGACGTTACTCTGTGTATAACTGATAAATTGACGTTTAGCTGTTACCACCATTGTATGCAGCAAAAATGCTCGGATGAAGTTTTTCTCATGATAATGCTTATTACGAGCGATGCAGTCCTCACGACTATGACAACTGGGCTAATTGAACATTGGACTGGAGATGCAACCTGCAGTTACTTCAAGTGGCGGGCCAGTCAGTTTTTCCTTTCATAACAAATGAAAATACCAACGGGACGGTAACTGTGCTGGTTGAGAAGGCCTCAGGCGGGATTATTTTTGCCTGGAAGTCGCTTCATAACTTTTATTTCATTGCTGTTCATCACATTCATCAGCGTTGTACGAATAAAATTCAAAGAAAGCTAGAATAGAGATGCTGTTCATGTGCCTCTGCGGTCACTGATTGATTGTCAATGAGTGTATGAGTTTTCTCGCATTAATATGACATCATCAATTAAATTAACAATGGCTACACTCAATCGCCAAGTTACACAACAAAATATAATTAGGTCCAGCTGCACTCATTTATCGACCTTTCCAGCCAGCTGTGATTAAGTGCATTAGCATATGAGAACAATGCCAATTCTCATAGTGTAGCAAAGCTAAGGTGCTGATATAATTTTTCCATGGCCAAAAAACTGATTAGAACAGGAGGGCTTTGAGTGAGGAACATCTAACAAGTGTTTCACTAATTTTAATATTTATTCTGCATTGTCACAAGTAAGCACTGTGCCTGTTGACCACTTGCATTTTAAAATGGCATCTTTTACTCCCTGCGACAACATCCAAAATATAAATAACGGAATTTCAAATGGGCTGAAATCAAATGGCGAGGGCTTCATGCTGGTGGAAAACGTTTTTGAACTGGAGCCGATTCTCAAGTCCCGGTTACCTCTCTCGGCTAATGTAAGCTGTAACTTTTATTATTAACCTTGCACCAAAAGAATATAATATGAGATGAATTTTCTAGTTACTGAACTCTGTCAAATTAAGTACAAAATGGGGAAGTGATTATCAGTTCTATGCTCATGGACTCGAGAACCCTTCCACTGCCTGGATCGCTGTCAAATTCGTACGTTCGGTAAGCATGTCCTGTTGCTCAAGTAACTGCCGCAAATAGTATTTGGATGTGAGTTTCTAGTTTGAAATGTGCTGGTTTTATTTTGTAGGATTTTGGTGCCGAAATCATGATTTCTCGCCCTCAGGAATTGCCCATTCCATCCCACATGAGAGAATTTTTAAAGCGTGCCCCTTTCATGAATTGGAATGAAGCTTACATGTTCGCAGTAATGGACCTAGGCGTATCATCTTTAGTTGTAGATATCGGCACACGAGATTTTGGAAACAAAACGCATGTGCATCCCAACTCTATGTTTTATCTGGAGGTTGAAGAGGCTATGAAATTGAATCCAACGTAAAAGGCTGTACACACTTTTGTTTACCTCAAGTGGTGGCACTTAAAAATCCAGTCATTAGTCATGAATATTTTCTACAGGTTAAAGTCCAACGACACTGCCCAAATCATTACGCTCTCAAGTGACCAAGGAATAGAATTCATACTGAAGACCTGGAAGTATTCCACTGACAAGAGTCGACCTTACATGGAAAAAGCGTTCAAACGCAATCCATCGGCCGGAGTTTTAGTAGACGGAAACATTTTCTCTGGGGCAGGCTTGGGGTCTAATGGACTAATAAGCACGCTGTACACATTGAAGGAAGCAAGAGGAAAAGGTTATGCCATGGCAACCATGCACTCACTGATGAAGGCTGCTGCACATCAAGGCATCATTCCAGCTTGTGTGGTAGAGGCCCGAAATTTAAAATCTAGGTCACTTCAACAAAAACTCGGGTTCAAAGAGGGGCCAAAAATTGAGTATGTCTTGTTTCTCAATGAGGGTTTTGATTGATAGTCACATTCAGTTTACTTAAATTTGATTAGTCACATTAAATATGTACATGAAATGGCTAAAATTATTGCACCCGCTTTATACAGTTTGCTTATCAGTTGAAAGAACCAACCACAGCTCGATCGTCAAGACAAGAAAATGTCATCTCAGCATTAAGCAATTGACTTAGTTGGGCAGAAAATGTTGAACTATGAATTATCTTGTAAAAATCATTTCCATAGCACTTTGCGTAATCATGTTACAAGCAGTGGCTCTTCGAATGAGCTGACCTAAGCAAAAGCCCGCATGCTAATAATCCTTCTTAACCCGCTGACTAAAAGCTTAGTTAGTAGTGAACTTAATTATAAGTTTTTGACCTCGACCAAGATGTTGAGTAATTCTAACCTACCGTCAAAGAGCACAGAAATTATTATTGCACACACACAAAGTCCAGTACATGACCTTGCAGATTGTTTGCCAAGGCTTGAGACTTTTTACTCTAACACACTTTGCTTTCAGCATCAACCTCTCAATTGTGGGTTCTTAGAATATAGTAGTTGCCCTTACTCTTGTCAAAGTCTCTGCTCTTGCGCTCAACAGAAATCATCGCTACACAAATGGCAAGCTGGGACATCCTGCATGCCTTTCCCACTCGGCTAAAAACCTGGAGACCCAGCATAAACTCCACACGTTATCAGCACGAAGACCGATGAGAAGGAAATTCTGACGAGTCTCAGTTTTGAATTTTAGTATATTGGAAAAGCTTAAGAAAGTTCTAGGTGATTTGCTCAACGTAGACCTGTTTGTAAAATTAAGTAGTAATCTGATGATGTGTTTCCAAGTGCCTCCGTGAATTGTAAAACTGGACAAGCCTTCATTGCATTTTGTTATATGCGTTATTGTCATTATTTCTGTAAGTTTTCACCTCACTGGACCCTTAATATTGTCGGTTGGCCTACCTAGTATGTAAGGAAAGGCCATAAAAGGTGGTTGAAACGGGGAACCACTAAGCATCGTATTTCCAGCATCAGTTGGAGACTCTGTTGTTGTTCTATCGTTATCTGCATCTAGACTTCGTCATGAAGACTTCAAGGGAACCGGTAGATGCTGACGGTAATTGTGAGAAGAACATCCGTCCTTTAGCCATGGGCCCAGTGGATCAGCAAAGGTGGTGAGGGCGCTGATGCCAAGTTCGCTCAATTCAGAAAAGTAACTGATGGGATGTAGCTGCAAATTTAAAAAAAATTCAGAAAATTCGCATCAATGACAAATATCACAATAAAATGAACATTTACACTTCATTTGCCAATCCTATATGATCGTATCCTCCGGCTACAACTTCAGCTACTTTAAAGCAAGATTCCGCCACTGATGACTTTTATCGATTCATGGTCAATTACAATATTCCATTTAACTATGTTCTAATCTTCATGAGAAGGGAAGATTTGTTTTCATCCACCGACATTTTCAGTATGTTTTCCAAGTTCCCTTTGATTTCAATAACCGCTGCGTACATGCTGATATTGGATGAAGTTGAGGTGTACATCGTCGGCTTGTCGCACGTCCTAAAATCCCTTCCGTTTTTGTTTAAAATTGAAAACTACCAAGATGAATACATTCGACTGCTGCAAAAAACCATGTACAAAGACCTTCAAAGAGCAACAGCCCTCGTAATCGGTGCGAAAACTCTGGGATCCTGTAGCTTTGGCCAGCCTACCTTCACGCATCCACATGTCTGTGTAATTAACCTACTTGCTGATCATTTCAACTTTACGCTTTCCGACTTGACACATACTGGAGCAAATATTGGTGTAATCTATGTGGAAAACGGTATTAATACAAACATGTTGCCGTTGCTTTTGCGCAGACACTTAGCGAATTTCGACGTTATTAACCATGTGATAGTTTACGAAGAGCGCAGTTTTGTCTGCATCGCTCAAGTGAACACGATGGGTTTGACAGCCTTTGTGCAGGCTTATGACCTCTTGACTTGGTTTGTCACTGCCGCAGTGTGCGTAGGCATTTCAGTGACATTAGCTACAATGGCCAACGATACAGTTTCGTCCTTATGGTCTAAATTGCAATCATCATTTCCAGTTGTACTCATGCTACTAATTGAGCGATTCTACCAGCACACACAAGTCGTTCGCACTGCCTCCAGGCAGATGATTTTGGTAATCACTTTGTGGGCATTTGGAGCAATGCTGCTTGGGATGTGCTACAGTGGAAACATGGTGAGCCAGCTGACGTCGCCCTCTCTACCATCATGTCCTCATGATTTGGAACAACTTGCGGAAATAGGAGAGTACCCCATATTGACAGATACTTTGATAGGAGTTGACGGAACGTTGAAACCACTTTTTCATCACCAGATAGACGACTATTTGGAAAACTATGCAAAAGCAAACAGTACACTTATTACTGTATTGAGACAATTTAGAAAAACCCTGTCTTACGTGGGCGGTAGTGTCCAAATGATCCCGTCAATCGACAATACAACTAGCTCAAAAGTTTTATTGGCTTATGCTGGCACATCAAGTCAAGTGGATGTCTATGGAATGTTGATCGTCACGCAAAGCAAAAATATCCATGTTTTGCGTGGTGGAAACCTACCGTTTTTCAATTTAAAGACGCCGTTACTTGTTCAAACTAATTTCCTTGCACCAATATTTCAAAGGATTTTGGGGGAAATATTCAGTAGCGGAATATGGAAATATTGGACGAATGAATACATGGACATGCGTGCTAAACGAGACTTTCGGATACTAATAGAAAACTACTACAAGGAGTTGGACAACATGTGGTCCCGACAATGAAACCGTTCAACTATCTGGCGCATGGTCAGCACTTTGGTTGTTGATGGAAGTTCCTCTGGGTGCGCTATGACATTGGAAAACTTGAGCGCAGCGTTTACATTTTTGGTTGGTTGCCTCCTACTCACTCTTTGTGTATTTTTTAAGGAACGCAGAATTTTGCAAACTCTTCTTCATCTGCTGCGCGGCACTGTTGTTAGAGTAATGATTGCCACTAACCGAGTTCGACAATTTGCAAACATTTTTGATTTCCTACAGAAATGTTTTCGAGATCTACTCCGTTCCGTATAGACTATAGAGCTGTCCTAATTTTCATTGCCCTTGGAACGGAAGTGAATTTGCTCAACGATTGATTGCCAGTTTTAATTCATTTTGAGTTTTGAGATCAGTGATTGATACATTAAGTATTTATCAAGTGATATGAACCGGTTGTGTTTGTATTATTTTATCAATAAAGCTTTCGCTGATAGAAAATCTCGAGTTCTGAAACAACTTTAAAGTCGGATTGATTTGAAAATGATCAAAATTGAATTTATTCAAGTAGTATTTCAAGAGACGTACACAGAAGTCATCGCAGGCTTTTCAACTTTGATGAATGATGAATTGCTATAGACTACTCTCAAGAGGAGCGACATGATCACCACTCGTGAAAGTTTTGTTGAAGCTCCTACCATCCATTTTCGCCTGAAATATGGTTTTCGTACAATACCTAGTGCCAAAAATCTTTCAGCACAATTAAAAAGGCTGAAACGACAAGTGAAGCATCATTAAGGAGCACACGGGAATACGCGCATAGTGACAAAATGAACGTCTACATACTTCTGATTTACGTTGTCCTTTTGCTGACTGCAGTACGTGGATCAATCAGACTCAAGCAAGGAGAGCGCGACAAAAACTTGCCTTTGGCTACAAACGAGTTGCTAATTTCGTTTAACCACTGCATCGTTTTCATGTACGACTGGGCCCTTGACAAAGACTACGGATCATTGACATCCACACGCTTTTACATTTACTACTCGGAGTCCATAAGCTGTTCCTTGGTCGTGGAAACTTGGATGACAGGTGAGAACGATGACAACCCGCGTTTTCACCCACCTTACAAACCTCATCCGTTGTTTACGAAGTACAGTACAACCCTCATAAACTTATACTCATCTGCAGCAACTTCTACGGATTTCCCCCAAGGACCAGCTACTGACTACATTCATGAAATAATTCGCATATATAACATACCGTTTCATTATATTTTACTCTTCATGAGCAACGAGAGGTTTTCTTCTGTAGACAATGTTTTTATGTTCACCAGCTTCATAAGAGTCTCCACGCCAGCAGTGTACATTTTGATTCTGGATGAGCAGGAGGTGTACATAGTTGGACTTGCGCACGTCCTCCAATCCGCTCATGACTTATTCAATGTCCACATTTTTCAAGAGTCCAATATCCAGCATCAGTTCGAAGTGATTCACAGAGACCTTCAGCAATCCCAGGTGCACGCAATCTATACGAAACCACCGGTTGAATGCAAGTACGGCTCACCAATCACGCATAATCCCAATGATTGCGTATTCAGCAAGCTGTTGGAGAGTTTCAATTTGACATACTGCGAGGCCCTCTGGTATCCATGCTCGACCCCGAGGATCAGCGTTGTATGGACAAATGAACAAATAGTTGGCTCTGCACCGTTCACTCGAACAAACAACATCAATTTCGAATTCATCAACTACCTTGTGCACATCGTGGAATTCAGTTTCAGTTGCATTGTGGAGACGGGCATGATGGGCTTTATGGCCTTCGTTCAGGCTTACGATCTGTCTACTTGGATTGTCACAGCAGCGGTCTGCTTGTGTTTGACAATAACGGTGGCCGCCATGTCAACCGAGAAAGTTGTCGCCTGGTGGACCAAGTTGCAACAATCCGCTGTAGTTGTCGTATTTCTATTGTTCGAGCGATTCTATGCCAACGCTCAACTTCAACATGCTGCATCTAGACAGACCATTCTGGTACTCACTTTGTGGGCATTCGGAGCAATGCTACTTGGGATGAGCTACAGTGGAAACGTGGTCAGCGAGCTTGCGGCGCCCTCTCTACCGTCAGTGCCTCAAGATTTGCACCAACTGTCACAAGTGACGTACCCAATAGTGACTACCCGTTATATGGTGATGGCGGCGGAAAACGGGACACAGTATAAAATAGGAGTAATGAAGTACACAGGAAATGATTATTTAAAGAATAACCCCAGCGAAAATAGTACACTGACGAATGACTTACGGCGATTGGTTAGGGCTATGTCCTATGTCAGGTACCGTATTATACCTAATTCAAACAGAAGCCAGAGCCCAAAGGTATTGATGGCTTAACGCAGACGACACGGCAACAGTGAAGGCTACTGGGCTAAGGATTACAATGGACGGCAGCAGCTTACGCGCTTCATCCGCTAGAGACTTGTCGTTTTTCAACGTTGGAACACGTATGGCAGTACAATCAAACCCTCTGCTGCCAATATTTCGCAAGTTCATTGCAAAAATTTGTGAATCGGGATTCTCAAAGTATTGGCAAAACGAGTACTCACAAACTGACTTGAGAAAAAGAATTCTTGGTAACATCGACGAGCAGGACTCGGGACCATTAGGACAAAGTTTGCTAGCCAGGCTCAACCTTGCTACCATCTGGCGCAACTTTGGGCCGAAATTAGATGACAACACCTCTTGGAACCCAATTGATCTGGATAACGTAAGGCCGGCATTCCAGCTTCTTGCTCTTTGTCTTTTCCTGCCCACGCTTGTGCTTTTTTATGAGCGATGGTCCTTAGACAAAGGTCTCCGCTGGCTATTCTGTAAAACGGTTCAAATCAAGTCTCAAATGCCTCAAAACGCTGCAGCTTTGATGAGCAGGGCAGGCAACTGGACGAAAGGGCGTGGACAAGAATTGGCCACTCGCTGGGATCAATTTCACTAATAGAGCCTTTGGCGAGCAAACACATGTGTAATTCTTTGTTGAGTAGCACTAAATTACATGTTATTGTTATGTCTATTAAGCACTATGACGTTAGACTATGAATTGTAGCCTCAATCCACTCCTTGTACTTGCGTATGTATGAGATGACTGTTGGCACCCCATTTTCTGTAATTGGTCGTTGGACTGGAGATGCAACCTGCAGTTACTTCGAGTGGCGGGCCAGTCAGTTTTTCCTTTCGTAACAAATGAAAATACCAACGGGACGGTAATTGTGCTGGTTGAGAAGGCCTCAGACGGTACTATTTTTGCCTGGAAGTCACTGCATAAGTTTTAGTTCATTGCTATGTTCATCAGCGTTGTACGAATAAAATTCAAAGAAAGCTAGAATAGAGATGCTGTTCATGTGCCTGCAGTCACTGATTGATTGTCAATGAGGGCATGAGTTTTCTCGCATTAATATGACATGATCAATTAAATTAACAATGGCTACACTCAATCGCCAAGTTACACAACAAAATATAATTAGATCCAGCTGCGCTCATTTATCGACCTTTCCAGCCAGCTGTGATTAAGTGCATTAGCATATAAGAACAATGGCAATTGTCAAAGTAGCTAAGCTGAGGTGCTGATGATAACATTTTTCCATGACCAATTAAATGATTAGAACAGGAGGGCTTTCAGTGAGGAATATCAACCAAGTTTTTTAATAATTTTAATATTTATTAGCATTTTCGCAAGTAAGCACTGTACCTGTTGATCGCTTGCATTTCAAAATGACATCTGTTACTCCCTGCGATACTATCCAAAACTTAAATAACGGGATTCCAAATGGGTTGAAATCAAATGGTGAAGGCTTCCTGCTTGTGGAAAATGTCTTTGAGCTGGAGCCAATTCTTAAGTCCCGGTTACCTCTCTCGGCTAATGTAAGCTCTAAATTTTATTATTAACTTTGCATCAAAAGTATTATAATATGAAATGAATTTTCTAGTTGCTGAATGCTGTAAAATTAAGTACAAAATGGGGAAGTGATTATCAGTTCTATGCTCATGGACTTGAGAACCCTTCGACTGCCTGGATAGCTGTCAAATTTGTACGTTCGGTAAGCATTTAGCATCTCCTGTTCCTCAAGTAGCTGTCGCGAAAAGTATTTGGATGTGAGTTTCTAGGTTGAAATGTGCTGGTTTATCTTGTAGGATTTTGGGGCCGAAATAATGATTTCTCGCCCTCAGGAATTGCCCATTCCAATACACACAGTACATACAGAAATTTTAAAGCGTGCCCCTTTCATGAACTGGAATGAAGCGTATCATCTTTAGTTGTAGACATCGGAACACGAGATTTTGGAAACAAATCGCATGTGCATCCCGATTCTATGTTTTATCTCGAGATTGAAGAGGCTATGAAATTGAATCCAACGTAAGGCAGTTATTACACTTTTGTTTACCTCTAGTAGTGGCACTTAAAACTCCAGTCATTAGTCACTCATGAATATTTTCTACAGGTTGAAGTCCAACGATTCTGCCCAAATGATTTCGCTCTCAAGTGACCAAGGAATAGAATTCATACTGAAGACCTGGAAGTATTCCACTGACAAAAGTCGACCTTACATGGAAAAAGCATTCAAGCGCAATCCATCGGCCGGAGTTTTAGTAGACGGAAAAATTGTCTCTGGTGCTGGCTTGGGGTCCAATGGACTAATTAGCACGCAGTACACATTAAAAGAAGCAAGAGGAAAACGTTATGCCATGGCAACGATGCACTCATTGATGAAGGACGTGGCATATCAAGGCGTCATTCCAGCTTGCACTGTGGAGACTCGAAACTTGTCATCTAAGTTACTACAACAAAAACTCGTGTTCAAAGAGGGACCAAAAATTGAGTACGTCTCGTTTCTCAATGAAGGTTTCGATTGATAGTCACAATCAGTTTACTTAATATCTGACAAGTCACATTAAATATGTAACATTAAATGGCTAAAACTATTTGCACTCGCTTTATACAGTTTGTTTATCAGTTGAAAGAACCAATCATGGCTCGATCGTCAAGACAAGAAAATGTCATCTCAGCATGAAGCAATTGACTTAGTTGGACAAAACATGTTGAACTATGAATTAGCTTGTAAAAATCATTGTATAGGTTTTGGCGTATTCATGTCACAAGCAGTGGCTCTTCGAATTTCGAATGAGCTGACCTAAGCATATCAAGCCCGGATGGTAACAATCCTTCTTATCCTATTGCCGCTGACTAAAAGCTTAATTAGTAGTGAATATGACATTCCTCGAACAAATACAGCTCACAGCAGCTTTTATTTTTGACCTCGACCAAGATGTTGAGTACTTCTAACCTACCGTCAAAGAGCACAGAAATTATTATTATTGCACACATACAAAGTCCAGTAAACGGGCTTGCAGTTTTTTGGCGATGGCATGAGACTAATTTCAAAGTTCAAACGGGCAGTTATTGCGATGGATGAATCCGACGGTTCCGTTTCTTCCTAGTATGCTCCAACATTATAAAAATCGGAAGCGTAGTAAAGCGTCATTTATGACCACAGAGGGACACTTGCTTACCAAGAAGAAAATTCTATGATAGAAATCTTGAGTAGATTTTGAAAGAAACTTCTTTATTTTTTCTCATCCTAACATTACATTCTGTTTGTTTAAAATTAAAAAATTCACACAGTTGTTTCGCATTGTTCTTTCTGCATCCGAGTCTTGTCACTCTAACACACTGTGCTTCCAACAACAATCTCTCAATCGTGGGTTCTTAGAATAAAGTAGTTGCCCTTACTGTTGTCATAGTCTCTGCCCTTAAGCTCAAAAGAAATCATCGCTACACTAATGACAAGCTGAGGCATCCGCGCATCCTGCCAGCCATTCCCACTATGGCTAAAAAACCTGGAGGCCGAGCATGATTTCCCACACGTTATCAGCACGATAGCGAGGACCGATGAGAAGGAAATTCTGACGAGTCTCAGTTTCGATTTTTGATATATTGTAAGAGCTTGACAAAATTGATTTGCTCAACGCAGCTGTTTGTGAAATCGAGTTAGGAATCTGATAATGTGTTTCCAATTGCCTCCGTGAATTGTAAAACTGGACAGGCCTTTCATAGCATTTTTTTTATATTCATTATTGTAATTATTTCTGTAAGTTTTCACCTCACTTGACCCTTAATATTTTTGGTTGGCCTGCCTATGTAAGGCAAGGCCATAAAAGGTTGTTCGAACGGGGAACCACTAAGTATCGGATTTTCAGAATCAGTTGGAGGCTCTGTTGTTATCTTGTCGTTATTCTGCATCTTGACTTCTTCACGAAGACTTCAAAGGAACCGGTAGATGCTGATGGTGATTGTGAGAAGAACATCCGTCGGTTAGCCATGGGCCCAGTCGATCAGCAAAGGTGGTGAGGGTGCCGATACCAAGTTCGCCCAATCCAGAAAAGTATCTCATGTAGAAGATGGAATTGTAGCTGCAAATTTGAAACA
>JAQIWI010001720.1:0-15072 GCA_034698825.1 Deuterosminthurus bicinctus
CCTCCCAAATTCTCTTTCTAGTTCTTGCATTTCAAACACAAAGCGACCTTCCATAGTCAGGGCATTGAAGAAGCCTAGTTGCTGGAGAAGTCTTCCTGTGATCCGACTAGCCATTTTCCATGACCTTCCACAACCAAAGAAAAGCCCGTAGGGCTTATTAAATCCTGCGTCTTGGGAGTAGTGACCCACTGGGAATCTGTCTGGCCACGTGGGATCGGCCATAATGCGCCTTGCATCAACGGGGCCTGGTGTTACGAAGTAATCTACGCAGGAAAATATTAGTGGCATTTTTAGGTCGCCTGATTGGACTTTGAGGCTTAAGAGTTTGATTTACTTGACGATTTAAACGGGAGCTTGAAGCGGATACTTTTACCGGATGAATCCATTAACTGTTGCGCTCCTTCGTAGTTGGGCAGGGCTTCAATGTAAACGTGGTATGCCAACTTAAACCATATGCTCAGATAGCGCCAATAGCCTGAAAAAACAACTTCGATGACTTATAAACTCAAAAATAAATCGAAATTTTCACTTACGTACCATGACCGTTTTCTTCGTGCTTTTGCACTTTTGTTGAATACTTTTTGACACCTTCCTTTTTATAAAATGTGACACTTTTGGTGAGGAATCCAATAGTAAGTGTCACAGTAAACAGTATTAAGAAAACTGTGAGCATTTTTGACACTTTGTACGTAGCTGGTGCTTGATTGAGTACCTTGAGCATGAAGTTGCTTCCTTAAATAACAACGACTGCAAGTCCAACGACAGTGTAAGCTGGTTTTGACGTCAAAGTCCAATGTGCTGGAAGGTGTGAGAAATCAAAGCCAATTTTAGTAGCAAACACTTGGAATTCGTATAAGTTTATCTTTTCCTACTTTCATAACAATGAACATAATCAAGTCGAAATGCCGGAAAAATACTCTGGTTTTCATTTATTTACCAAATATCAAGTTTATAATTAAGTCGAATTTTTAAGAAAGTGGTCATTTACACCAAGTTATTTTTCCTTCTTAAACGAAAATATATATTACCATGGCTTCAAAGTTTGCTCATTTAAAATGAAGATGCTTGTTTATTAAGATTCTTAAAATGATGTTACAACATGCGATCAGTAGGTCGCCCAACATTCATTATTAAGTTTTGCACTTCAAGTTTCCTTGTAGGAATGTTTCTCCTAAAGTTCCAGCGTGGGAAAGAAATTTACGTTAATAATTGTTACTGCTTACATAATGTGAGAACTCCAAACATTGTATTTATTCTTATGCAGGGATTCTTGAGGTCAATCACATTGAACCGAAAAAGTAGAATGAATTGGTAATAAAAGTTCATGGCCAATCATCCCATTTGAAGGGCCACAATGGCGTAGGTCACGATCAAGCTGAGCACCTGTCATATCCGGTTTTAATTCCTTTTATTGCAGTTAGTTTGCTCAAGTCATTCGTTGACTTACCGATCCAATGAGAGAATAAGTTACGTTGAAGAATCCCAGCCCTTCAAATCCAATGTTACTGTTGGATAGATCGCAAAAAAGCATAACAAGTCCATGAGTAGTTTTCTCGTCTGAGTTTTCCACCAGCCATGTGTCATCTGAATGAAAGCGGTTCTTCAGTACTTTTTTCATCTTTCCGGCCTTGTGCGCAAAAATAGTAAGAAAACATGGCACGACACAAATGTAAAGTGTGTTCAAGCGTGGCAGCCCACAACTTCACGCGGTCAGTAAAGATTCCTGCTATGTGAAGCCATGCTCCCCAATGCATTATCAGATCCGAAGTCCATTTCAACTCACCGAACTACTGACCTCCGCAGCTGCTAGTAATTGCATCCAAAATAAAACGAACGCCATCACCGTGAAGACTGCATCAGCTGAGTTAGATTCTGCCTTGAAAACTGTCATGAGGAATACGGAAAAGTGTGAACTTCCCGGTAGAATTGCACCGAACATCATTGCACTGAAGATATCGTTGAAGGCATCGATAGTAAAGGCGATGTCATGAAACTTGCGGATGTGCTAAATTATGTAAATTTAAATGAAATGCTTAGATTCATGTCAATTAGCTCAACTTTACCTGAACGACACTCCCAGTTTTGGACTCTGGATTTTCAAAGGCTTGGAAAAAGCCTTGAAAAATCTTATCGAAAGTGACACCCCACATGAGAATCATGAGGAAGCCAATGGCCCAATGTAAATCGTACATAGTGCAGAGAAACAAGTATGGAAGGGACACTAGCGTGTTCATTCCATCTGAGTTCTGCGCGGGCGCATAGCTTTTATTTAGTCCAACCAGTAGCGCCACCTGCTGAGTCGCTTGACCCGCCGTCCATTGCATCCAAGCTGAATAATTTTTTGTGAGTAAAATCCCGATACCATTGCGAAAGTTGAAGGCGAATCCAATGGCAAATATTGCGCACAAACTAATTGCCGTCCATGATATCAACTTGGCCTGCTCATAAGACAGAAAATTGGACCATGACCATAAGGATAAAATGTAGCACAACTGATGACTTGCGCATGTGCAGAAAACATACAAACTATGGTTTTGCAGCTTTACCTTTTTAGCAGAGCAAACATCTCCATTACACGCAATCAAATCGCGCTCAAGCTGTTGTAACCGATTGAAAACTTTGTCAATCTTCTGTATATTTTTGTTGAAACACCAAAACTGGTTGATACTGTAAAATACGTAAGCCATGAGAACCACTCGGTACATAAACTTTACGTTCGCACTCATGTGTATCTCCATGAGGTAAGCGTTCCCCAAAGTTTGAATGAGAAGTCCAACCTCCAGGAGAATCACGACCTCCTTTTGATAAAGATGTCGCATAAGTTTTCATCAAAACTAGAAATCAACTTTAAGAATGATTTTTTACCCTTCGAGCCCAACTGCCTCTGACGACAATAATGGTTCCATTTTTGTCATAGCAGAGGGCATCCGAGCAGTAGAATGCCCAGCGACAAAACTTGTACACAGGAAGACAGAGATTTGCCATGGAGCATTCCATATTTTGGCAAGGATCTGATGATGAGTATTCAAAAATCTGGATTTTCCCCTCAGATAGTTTAGGAGAAATGTGGTTAAAATTTCTATATTTTGAGCTTTTTCCAGCAGACATATTTGGTTTCTCTAATTCACCTTGACGGAATAACTCAATTGGAATTAGTTTTCTCAAGTGCTTTGGTTTTATTACTTCAACACGACAGTTTCTTTTAGTTTAGTTTGATGCCATTGCAGAAAAATTTGCCGGTAATGCGGTAGAAGAAGAAGAACAACTGCAAGGACAGGTTGGGCCAATGTCTATCATTCGTGTGTATTTGCCCTTCTCTCCCAACGATATCCAAAGTCAAATGACTGATGGCTCGCCATATTTATTAATTAAAGCTATTAATGCAATTTATAGACTCAAGAGAACTGTCGTCGCATGTCAAGCACGCTATCGGATTGTCCAATATTCCAGGAAATTACATTTTGACTGCTTAACTGCTTTAACGCCAGTCTAGATATATTTCCGTGGGTAATTTATATTGATGGAACTTGAATCGATACTAGAATAAGTGCCACAATAGATGGAATTTTCATGTCCTTTGTCATTAATTGTTTTCCTTTGAACATGTAGTAATTCCATTTAATGGACACTATCTGAAACGTACACATGATAGTTTTTAATATTGTCAATGTTCACACATGAATTCTCTCCGCACACACACAGCCTGAACTGAACATGGATCTTTAAATGCGCGTAACAGTGGCCATAATTCTGTACGCCACATGGGCAGGTTCCCAGCTGGTTTAAAGTTATTAGTAATTCAATCCATTTGAAGTGCAACAATGGCGTACGTAAAGATCAAGCTGAGCACCTATGTCATACCAAAAGTAAATGGCATTTCAGCTCATTTGCTTAAGTCGTTTGTTCACTTACTGATCCGATGAGAGAATACGTTATGGTAAAGAATCCCAGCCCTTCAAATCCAATGTTGCTGTTTGATAGATCACAAAAGAGCATAACGAGCCCATGAGTTGTTTTCTGGTCAGCCCTTTCCATTTGCCAGGTGTCATCCGAATGAAACCGGTTTTTCAGTACTTTTTTCATTTGTCCCGCCTTTTATACACACAGAAAACAAAAGTCAAACGTTGACACAATTGCTAGGTATTCAAGCACGAAAGACCCCAAAGTCACGCCATCATGCAAGGCTGCTTTTACACCTTGAATATTACCATTTTTCTTGCACGCAAACCTGGACATAAAATTGATTACAACTTACCGATCTGCTGACCTCGGCAGCTGCTAGTAATTGGGTCCAAAATAAAACGAAAGCGATGACCGTGAAGACTGCGTCAGCTGGGTGAGATTCTGCCTTGAAAACTGTCATGAGGAATACGGAAAAGTGTGAACTTCCCGACAGAATCGCACCGAACATCATTGCACTGAAGACATCATTAAAGGCGTCGATGGCAAAGGCTATGTCATGGAACTTCCGAATATGCTGAACGAAGTGCATATAAATGCAATAGAAGTTCATTCCAAATCTAATAATTTAAATTTACCTGGACAATGTTCCAAGTTTTGCTCTCTGGCTTTTCAAAGGCTTGGAAAAAGCTTTGAAAAATCCTATCGAAAGTGACGCCCCACATGAGAATCATAAGGAAGCCAATGGCCCAATGTAAATCGTACATGGTGCAGAGAAACAAGTATGGAAGGGACACTAGCGTGTTCATTTCATCTGAGTTCTGCGCAGGCGCATAGCTTGTATTGAGTCCGAACAGTAGCGCCACCTGCTGAGTTGCTTGCCCAGCCGTCCATTGCACCCAAGCTGAATAGTTTTTTGTTAGTAAAATCCCGATGCCATTGCGAAAGTTGAAGGCGAATCCAATGACCAATATTGCGCACAAACCAACTGCTGTCCATGATATCCACTTGGCCTGTGCATAAAGTACAATTTTGAGGCTCTTACGTGAGTACCAAGCACTAGGAGCAGAAATTATGTATATTTGAATATGTTCGTACCTTTTTGGCTGAGCAAACTTGACCTTCATAAGCGATCAAATCACGTTCCAGCTGTTGTATCCGATTGAAAACTTTGTCAATCTTTTGTATATTTTTGTTGAAACACCAAAACTCGTTGACGTTGTAAAAGACGTAGGCCATGGTGACCACACGGTACATAAACTTTACATTTCCACGTAAATGTAGCTCCATTAGGCAAGCGTTCCCAAGTATTTGAATGACTATCCCAATTTCCAGGAGGACTACGACTGCCTATGAGTCAAAATTTTGTAAAAATTTCCAGTTAAAGTAGAACCCAACTTTCGTTATGAATTTGTACCCTTCTAATCCAACTGCCTCTGACGACAACAATGGCTCCATGGTTGTCGTAGGAGAGGCCATCCGAGCAGTAGAAAACCCAGCGACAAAACTTAAAAATAGGAAGGGAGAGATTTGCCATTGAACATTCCATACTTTGGTGGTGGCAAGGACCTAAAGCAACAGCAGACGGCAGAATGTACATCTGGACTTTGCTCTCAGATATTTCAGGTGAAATTTGGGTTCGATTCCAACTTGAACTATTTTCGGTTGACATAATTCGTATTTAATTATCAATGTCTACGGACCAAATATCTTGATGTAAGTTAGTGGGGTCTAAATACTCGAACCAAATCTGATTAACAATTTGTTTCATTTCGGTTTTGGGAATTTTCTGCAGCTTTGAATATGTTGTGAGCAGACCGACGAATGAACAGCTACAAAGGCAGGTCCGGGCAGAATAATAATATCTGCTATTCGTGAGAATATTTGCCCTTCAGTCACACAGCAGAAGTCATATGATTGATGGCTCGCCATTTAGTGATTCTATTAATGGGATTTATAGCCTCATGGGAGTTGTAGCATGTCAAGCGTATCGACTCGCCCAATAAGCCAACAAATTAAATTTGGATCTTGTCTCTTCGACAATAGCGTACAATTATTTCAGACAGCAATTCACTCTAGCGAGACCTCAATCGATACAAGAGTAAATGATATTTAGCTGGAACGATCATGTCCGAAGTCGGTGTCCAAATTGTTTTCTGTAGAATATGAAATGTTGTTTTATGGACACTCCCTTGAATTCCATACAATGGAGCATTTGAGAATGTACTTACAGAGCATGCGATTCCAAAAACCACCTCAAGGTCACATGGGAATTCAAATGAAGCGTGGATTCCATCCTATCGTAATAAAAAATGCATAAATAGTGCGCAACTGTCATTATAATTTGGCACTTGGGATAGTGCGAGAAAAATGCAATTAAAGCTTCTCACGCTTGGGTTTACCGTGAGAAGGAATAAAAATTAACAGCAAACGGGTTCTCTCAAAGCATAATTCATCCTTTTGGCGTCTTAATTGCTCAACCGAATATCTAACAAAACCAATTTCACAGCATTTAGGTAATTTTGAAGATTGTATGTCTGTGTAGTCAAGCTTCCACTCGTAATTATTAGAGCTAGCGTCATCAAGTCCAATTCCCCGTCCAAATAACATACATTTTCTGCATTGAAAAATGAGGAACTATGTTAAGATCATCTTCTATTGCACTGTTTAAGAGTAAGATAGTAATTAGTAACTTTAATTTGGCACGGTCAAAGTTGTTGTCAAGAGTCTGTAGGGTTGTTAACTAAGTCTGTGGAATAAATATTATATTGCGTCTATGACGCTACGTCTGCGATAGCCCCTCCACGCAAAAGTTTTAAGAATTAAATTTGAGCCTTTTAACGATCTCAAACAATACAAGATTACGTTATCCATTTGTGCTCTCTATTCAACTACAAAATGTAACGTCGATCAGATGGAAGGCTAGCATTCACTAGCAACCTGCAAGTACAGTGTTACTTGATTATTATTCTTTCCGTTTTGAACACCATCAGTATGTTTTGTTGCCTCGCATTTGGGACTGATCGCTACATCTACGTCAACTGCGCAGTTGATATCATTAGTTGAAAGCTTACTTTAAAAATTCATGAAGTTAAAGTGCACGCTTTATTAAACAAAGTAAGCATTCAAGTTTGGCAGTTAGAAGACATGAAGTACTTGAAGAAATTCGAATCTTAAAATACTTGAGAAATTGTTAGCTTTGACTATTAAAGTCTTAGTACCTACACACATATAAGCTGATGCTTGAAACTAGTAGAGCGTATTTTAAGAATAACGGTACCACTTTAATAAAGGCGTCCTCTTAACAAGCTCAGCGTAAATATTAAAGCCGACAAAATGAAGAATACTTGCAAAATTTTGAGTTTTGTTCCACTAGTTCTGACGTCAGTTTGTGCATCCATTCAGATCAAACACTACGAAGGCGAGAGCATTCTGTCAAAAAATACAGTGGAGCTGCTATCTGTGTTCACAAATTGCATTGTTTTCTTGTTCGACTGGGCCCATGACTATAACGACTCTTCAACCCTGACAACCTTTTTAATCTACTACTCGGAGTCTATTGCTTGTGCACTTGTGGTAGAAACTGAAACACAAACGCGAAATAAAAGTGCTTCAAATTTGCGCTTTGGAGGACCATACAAACCTCATCCACTGTATACACAATATACTACCACTCTGATAAACTTGTACTCTCCTGTGGCAACTCTTGCTGATAACGACAAAAGACGAGCTATTGGGAGCATTCATAGAGTAATACGCAAGTATAATATACGATTTAACTATGTGCTTCTTTTTATGAGCAGCAAGCATTTTTCGTCTATCGACAACTTCGCAATGTTCTCCAAATGTACAGATGTCTCCGCGCCAGCAGTGTACATTTTGGTATTGGATGGACAGAACGTACATGTTGTTGGATTCGCGCATGTAATGCAGTCGGCTGCATACTTGTTTAACGTCATCGTTTTGCAAGAAGCTCACATTCAGCATCTACACAAGATGATTCACAAAGATTTGAAACAATCTAAACTTAATATAATGGCGGTTAACTCTCCACATTTGTGTAGTTTGCGTTCACCGACCTCCGTATCTTCTAAAGAATGCGTATTGGGCTTGCTGATAGACAATTATAACGCGTCACTGTGTAGCCCCCTTGAGGCTTCATGCGAGTCACCCAGACTAAGTGCTCTCAGCAGCTTTTCTTCGCCGAGCTTTGATGTCGAATTCACTCGCAGAGCAAGTACAAATTCGGAATTCATCGGCCACTGTGCGTTGAACTATGAAGTAAGATTCGGCTGCATAGTTGCAACTAGCATGATGGGTTTCAACGAGTTTGTGCAAGCTTTTGATGTATTCACCTGGGTTGTCACAATAGCGTCTTCCATTTGCCTGACAATAACTGTCGCCGCTATTTCCACCAAAACAGCTACCTCGAAATGGACCAGATTGTATTCTTCCGCGATTGTTGTTTTCATGCTGCTCATCGATCTATTTTACATGCATGCTCCGTTAAAACGTGCTGCATCAAGACAGACTCTTCTGGTCCTGACTCTGTGGGCTTTTGCGGCAATGCTACTAGGAATGAGCTACAGTGGGAGCATGCTAAGTGAGCTGGCGTCCCCCTCTCAACAAAAGGGTCCAAGAGATATGCATGAGCTGTCACTTGTAGAGTACTCGATCTTTACTAGATTTAAAATTACTAGAACTAACAACAATGGCAGCCATTATTGGAAAGGATATTTTCAGGCAGTAATTGAAGATTATCTGGAGGAAAGTTTCACTGAAGTTGGCACTCTCTCCAATGATTTGCGGCGGTTGAGTACAGCTATAATCATTGTCGACAGTATTAGTAGTGTGCCGGTCGGCGACCCAAATGGGGGCAGGGACTCCAAGGTCTTACATGCTGTGGTTGACACGAAAGAGGCAGTAAGAGTTCTTGAACTCCGAAGCGCACTGCCCAGCAGCTATCTACGGGCTTTGCCCGGAGCAAAGTTACCATTTTTTAACACCATGGCGTTGTACCATTCGGAATCCAACTTTTTATTTCCAATATTTCAAAACTTCTTTGCAAAATTTTGTGGATCCGGAATCCCGAGGTATTGGATCGATAGTCAAATAGCTGAGAGAACGAAAATGTTTCTTGTAAGAACTTCACGCACACTCAACAAGACGATTTTGGGACAAAATTGGGAAAGAAAAATCAACCTTGCTGCAATTTGGCACAACTTCGAGCCTTTATTACAAGGCAGGACATCATTAAACCCAATTGATCTGGCAAACGTCAGTCCAGCAATTCAGCTGCTGGGGATTGGCCTATTGATATCGGCATTTGTGCTGATTAATGAGCAATGGCTACTGCAAATAGCTGTTCCTCGATTACCTTGCAAGGTGTTGAAGGGTTTTCGAGGTATCTCTCATTTTATGAAAGAAGCCATTTGCAATTTACCTTCGAAGCGTTTAGAACAAGATTAGGCTTTGTTTTTTTTTTACAGAAGGGGGAAGTTTGCGAGAATCAACGTAACACATACGTAACACACTCAAACGCTATGGCAACTCATGCTAAAATTATGTTTAACCAAACCACACAAATTTTCAGATTTTTCGTGAATGCATAAAGCGTTTGGATATATTTTCCTCGAGAAAGGTCTGTGCAAAATCTGAAAAGACTTAAAACGAGGAAACTGGGCACCGACTGCGCTGCAATCTGTGGGAATGAAGTCCATTTTTAATTAAAAAGGTGCTGTAGCTGTCCACCCTCGGTGTGTCATCCAAATGAAATCGGATCTTTATTATATTTGCCGTCTGTACCGCCTTTTGTGGACACAAAAAATGCAAACATTGACAAAATCGGCAAATGTTCAGACGTGGAAGTCCGCAAATCATGCGATCATTAGTTATTCATTTTCCGTCGTTCTCCACACACGCAAATACCACATTCTAAATCCACTTGAACTTTCCGATCTGCTGACCTCGGCAGCGGCTAGTAATTGCACCCAAAATAAAACGAAAGTGATCGCCGGGGAGACTACTGTAGCTGGGTTGGATTCTGTCTTGAAAACTGTCATCGTCATCAGTAATGCCGAAAAGTGTGAGATTCCCAATTGACCCAAATATCATTGCACTGAATGTTACATTGAGACTATGCTCTCAGAGATTGTATTGTATTGTAGCATGTCAAGCATAAATACTACCGACTTGCCCAATGAGCCAACAAATTACACTTGAATCTTGTCTTCTCTGCAACAGTGTAGAATTATTTCAGACAGTAATTCACTAACAGCGAGATCCAATCGATAAAAGAGTAAATGAAATTTAGCTGGAACAGTCCTACCCAAAGTCGGTGTTCAAATTACTTTCTGCAGAACATGAACTGTTGTTTTATGGGCACTCCCTTGAATTCCATACAATGGTGTGCTGTGCAATTGAGAATGTTACTCGCAGAGCATGCGATTCCAAAAACCACCTCAAGGTCAAATAGGAATTCAAATGAAACGTGGATTCCATCCTATCGTAATAAAAAATCCATAAATAGTGCGCAACTGTCATTATAATTCGGCACTTTGGATGGTGCGAGAAAAATGCAATTAAAGCTTCCCACGCTTGGGTTTACCGTGAGAAGGAATGAAAGTGAGGAGCAAACGGATCGTGTCAAAGTATAATTTCATCTCTTTGGCGTCTTATTAACTGAACCGAATATCAAAACTACAACCAATTTTGCACCATTGAAAATCTAGTCACTTTGAATATCAAGCGACCGGTTCGTAAAGTTTCCGCCCATAATTATTAAAGCTAGCGTCATCAAGTCAAATTGCATCTTCAAGTGCAAACATTTTCTGCATTAAGAAATGAGGAGCTATAGGTTAAGATTTTAAAGGCCAACTCATTAAGCCACGTGCTGTTTTTTTGTCGGGATTTTCGATTCGCATCTACCATTGCATTAACAAGTCTACCAGAAATGACGTCAAACTAAAGTTTTGGCGTTCGTACCAATTATGATTGACCTGCCTTGATTTTCAAGCTTTGGTTTTACTGGCTCAATGTGACACTTGTTGAGACTTTGGAAAGGATCAGACGTGTGGCGTATAGTGCTTTCATTTCGGCAACATGTGGGTCCCTCTAATTCTACTGGGATGCTTGCTCTGTTTCATTCAGTCGATAATTTCGAGATCTTTTAAGCAAGTTTGTGTTAAAAAATCGACTAAACAAGGTTAAATTAAAGAAGAAATAGATTGAACAGAAAAAAATTTATTGAACTTATTTGGATTTATTGGTTTTTTTAATTTGGCAGTGAAAACAGCTTGGAAGGCTGTGTACATTGCCATGACCAATCGAGAACTCCCAGGCTACGTTCTCTTGGACATCGTTGCAAAGTTATATGGAAATGTTGCTGTCATAAAAATGCACCTAACGAAAGGTGATTTACTTTTAATCATTAAAAACAGCATGAAACTCTAAATAATTGAAGCAATTTTTAATGAATATTTCCAGTCATGCTAGCCATAACGGACTTTTCCGTAGCAAAGAAAATTATGAACGACCCAATGTTCGTAAACCGTTTGCCAAACGATCACTTCATGTTCGATACAAGTTTCAACAAGCCGTTCGGTCTTGTTTTTAGCAACGGCAAGTACTGGCGGCAGACGAGGAAACTCACAATCAAACTTTTGCATCAGTGTGGCTTCTACAGTGAAATGCAACCAACGGTACAAATGGAGTCAGACGCTCTGCACGACCAAATGTTTGGTGATTTAAAATATGGAGATAGCAAGGACTTGTACGTCCACGGCTTGTTTCAGCCATATATTTTAAACCTAATTTCCAAAGTCGTGCTCGGACTCCGATTCCATGAGAATGACCCAGAAATGGCAAGAATTTTGAAATGGTTTTATGATTTTAATCACCATTACAATGTTGGAGGCGGGGTTGTGGATATTTTTCCAATGCTCCGACGTATTCCTGGCTTGACTTATGTTGATACGCTCAAACGGACATCAAAATCAATGTGCGAATTTATTCAGGTAATACAATTTACGTTTAATACTTGCAGTTCTAATTAGTATTGCATAAAAAAAACTTTCAAATAAATCTTGGGGTTTTATTGCAGAAGCAAGTCGAGCAGAGCCGGATGTCATTGGACTATAAAGCTGAGCCAAGTTTCATTGATTTGTTTCTGCACGAAATTAAACTTCGAGAAAACACACCCGATGCTCAATATATAAATGGTATGATTTTAAATGTTAATTTAATTATAGTTAATTTATGTGATTTCAATTGGTTTTTTAATGTTGACTTATATTTCAATGTTACTTTTGACGTTTCTTTTAAAAGAACACGCACTATTGGTCACAGTGCGGGACATTCTCTTTGCCGGAACGGACACTACTAGTAGCGCACTTGAGTTCGCCATATTGGAAATGGTATTGAATGCGCATGCGCAGAGGAAAGTACAGCAAGAAATCGATCAAGTTATTGGCGACCGGCAGCCGGATTGGAGCGATAGGGATAGGCAAGTGCAAGACAGGATGTTTTAATTAAATTTTAGTTTTATTGAAGTTTGACAAAGCATTCAACTTTGCTTGTAGAATGCCATACACACAGGCAGCCATGTTGGAAATTCTGCGCATGGCTACTCCCGTCCCTGTTTCTGCACGAACCTCTCTCAAGGACTATGAAATGGACGGCTACACCGTTCCAAAGGTAAGCATTCAAATTTTGCTGTAATTTTAGTTTTTTCGATTTTATTAAAGCGTCCAACTTCTGGTTACTCGTTAATGTGTTTTTTGCTTATTGCTATCATGCAGGATTCATTGGTGACTATATGTCTGCTTTCCATGCATAAGAGCTCCGAAATTTGGGAAGATCCTGACGCATTCCGGCCAGAAAGATTTCTTGCAGATGGGAAAATTTGCAACGCGGATAAAATAATTCCTTTTGGCTTTGGTAAGTTGAAAATTTGAAGCTAAAACGATAGAATAAATGAAGTATTTAATTTTGATTTCTATTTATCGAAATGAAAATCAATACTTGACAAATGAAACAACGAGTTAAAAATTTGCGTTGTCTAGGTAAGCGCGCATGCCCAGGAGAAAATCTAGCGCGTCTCACTTTATTTTTTTTCCTCACGTCGCTACTTCAAAAATTTACATTTTCGCTGGCCAAGGACCACCCGCCGCCGACATTGGGGAACGTTCGTGGGATTTCAAGGTCTCCAGTTCCTTTCTGGGTGCTTGTCACTCGACGGCATGGTGAGGTAGTAAAGAGTGAGTGTTAGTGGACATTGCACTAAAATACACGTTCTATATGATATTTATTCTTTGCAGTGTAATATAATAAAGTTTAATCAACATCTGGTTGGCAAATTTGTTCATCTTGGAATGGAACACATTCGCAGTAGGCGGCTTTCGTTGAAATACAATAAACGACTTAGGTATTCACATACTAGACTTGGGCATTCATTTTTGCAATCAACTAAAAGCATCAAACGCCAATATCCAATTCGTTATTTACGGACTTGCTTTCACAAGCCCTTGGCCTGTCATTGGTCATGCGTAGCGGTTGATAGCATTTTTTTTTGATTCTCAGGTAATGAGTGCGATATCAACATATGCCGTCATTGTGATTCAGTTTAAGAGTTCACAAAATTGTAATATAACTGGCCTGCGGCATGAGTTAAACAATTCAAAAATTTTCCCAAATGGGAACGCGGAAATAAAGTGTTGCTTTTGATGGAAAAGTTTTCATGACTTTTAATGTTTTATCACAAGTTCTAACACACCCAGTGATATTGGTCTGACAGGTATGAATCTCCTGCATGTTACGCAGGCCTTTGCAAAGTTCTCAATCTCAATCCAAGAGTGTCACGCGAGCTGCATTTTGGTCACATGTAAACGTCAATCCTCTTGATTGAAAAAAGTGTAATACACAACTGATGTTGAAACTTCACACTTCATACATTCGATGGTGCGAGAAAAATGCAGAAAAGGTTTCACACGTTGTGCTCAACCGTGAGAATAAGGGACAAAGAAATCGGCCCACAGCATGTTTCATCTCTCGGGAGTCAGAATCAGAATTACACTACACCGTTTATCAAATACATCACCAATCTTACGGCATTTAACATTAGTTTGAACATACGGTTGTCTAGTACAACTTCCGCCCATAATTATTATCAAGTCGATGATAATAGAATAATTTGTAGTAAAAATTTAGGACCTAAAGTCAGTTTAAATCATTACACAGCCTATTCAACCACGTGGAATTTTTTTAGACTTTCCAGTTTAATAGCTGGTTTTTCACATCTGTCACTTCATTCAGTGTTGTGTTGTACCAGAAATGACGTCATGAGTAGCACGCTAACTTTTTGTGGCATGGGCATCATTTTCTGCCACGCCTTGATATTAAAACTTTTGTTTGTTTGTGCTGGCTCAAAGTGACAACAGTTGAGACTTTGGAGAGGATCAGACGTGTGCCGCCGTAGTGGTTTCATTTCGGCAATATGTGGATCCATTTGATTCTATTGGGGCTGTTGCTCTGTTTTATTGAGTCGATTTTGTGGGATATTTCAGGATTTCTTAAGCAAATTCGCGTTAGAAAGTCGGTTAAAAAAGGTAACATTAATGCATAAAAATTTAATTGCATTTTGTTTATTTGTATTGCTGTAAATTTGGCAGTAAAAACAGCTTGGAAGGCTCTGTACATAGCAATTACCAACCCAGACCTTCCAAATTATGTTCTATTGGACATGATTGCCAAGCTTTATGGAACTGTTGCTGTTCTAAAATTGCATCTAACAAAAGGTAATTTAATTTTAACATATAAAAAAATTCTAAATTTTAAATAACTGAATTTTTTTTAATTGAATTTATGCAGTGACGGTAGCGATAGCAGACTTTTCTGTAGCCAAGAAAATCATGAACGACCCACTGTTCGTAAACCGTTTGCCAAACGATCACTTCATGTTCGATACAAGTTTCAACAAGCCCTTCGGTCTTGTGTTTAGCAATGGGGAGTACTGGCGGCAGACAAGGAAACTCACAATCAAAGTTTTGCATCAATTTGGTTTCTACAATCGAATGCAACCGACGGTGCAAATGGAGTCAGACGCCCTGCAAGGGCAAAAGTTTGTAGATTTAAAACCCGGCGACAGCACGGACTTGTACGTCCATGGCTTATTTC
>JAQIWI010001721.1:0-15072 GCA_034698825.1 Deuterosminthurus bicinctus
ACATTTCAGGTGGTGGGAAAAGTGGGGCTGCTTTTATTTTCATGGGAATAAATCACAATCAGGCTTACATTAAAGTATCAATTTTCAACAGACTTCACTTACATGGAGTACAACAACGTGAAACATGAGGCCGTATGAATAAGTACATGGTGTAAACATTTCTATGCCAAACATATATATATGACAAGGAAACTTGAAAGCTACGTACTAAATGCATGCGCAGAATATCTCAAGGTCATCTCATGTGAAGACAGCAGACTCATAATGGCGATGGAAAAGCGATCGTAGGCATGAATTTGTTCACAAAAAATCGCAGAAAATTGCCAAGTGATCTTGCACAGATGTCATGCAGTATATTCGCTGATACTGAACAGTATATAAATGTTAAGTAGTATGAGAACAAGGTGACTTTTGTATCGAACCCACTAAAGGAACTACAACGACGTCTGAAGGACGGCAGGCACGCTAGTCAATAATAAAGTCAATCATAGCATCAAGTAATTCCGTGCATAAAACTTCAATTTTCTAAAGAGCAATTTTCCGTGATATCAAACAATTGTTTCTGCATTCCATATTTTTTAAATGTTTCAATAAATTTAATGAATCCCCATTGAATTTTAACGACGTCCGTAGGATCGCGGTCAAGCTATTCAATAGTAAAGTGAATCATATCATGAACTAATTCCATAAAGAAAATTTCAATTTTCTTAAAAGTAATATTAAACAAAAACCGCTAGCGTACCTTCGCCTTAAGTGATGGCTCACCACGCAACTTTGCCAACAAACATGATTTTTCATGCATGCAAAGCAAATCTCCCCACAGTCGTTCTGCAAAACCACAGAAAACTTTTCAATAAAATTCATTCAAAATGCCTCTGCTGACTACGCAAGTTCTGTCTCTCCTTTGTTTAATCTCGTTGAGCATCGCCTTACCAAATATAATTCGACCACAGCAACTCTTTTCAACATTGCAAACTTACTTGAAACCCGTGGAGAAATGCAGACAAATGGTGCACTTAAGAATTTCTGCAAATGACGAAAATTTCATATCTCGCGACGTTCAAAGTATCAGGACTCCAGTTATGCTGTCGTCTATTGACTGGCCAATAGGAAAAATCGGGAAAATCTGGGACACCAAAGCTCGCTGCGTGTTTCACTTGTTGGTCTCAAATGTCGGTGAAGTTGGATTTATTCAAAGTCAAGCAGCCATTCTCAATTCACATGCACTTATACGCGAGTTTGAATACTATTTCGTGGTGACACCATGTATTTCTTGTTTAAAAACAAGCTACCAATGGTTATACGCACAATTTGGTGTAGCAGAGCCAACAATGCTTAAACTCGCGCGAGGCCAAACCCGCAGGCCTTACATGGTGGTAATGGAATTGAGCACTGAAGATATGGCAATTGAACACGTTCATAACTTTTGGCTGCATTGTGAATCATGGTATCATTGCATTAATTCAGTGAATATCACAAAATACGGGACACCAGAAGACATTCAGGCAGTCTTGTCGTACAGTTTCCCTAAATCACGAGGTTCATGGCTTCAGCCAATCAACTACAAACGATGGCCAGTCATGAGTGGCTTAATACACACGAATTATATTTCTATGGATGATGTCAAATTAGCCGAGCGCATGCAATGGAGGGACTTTTTCTCAGCACAAGCCCTAATATATGCGTTCCCTTTGCTAAAGATGGAAATCGAGATCATCAGGCACCTGAATGCAACTTTCCTTACATACCTGGCCAATAATGATCCTATTACCCTCATTTACTTGTCCAGGACGCCGAAAATTCCAAAAGAATGGCAGTCAATCTGTGCGGGCATGTTCAGCATAAATTTTATGTATTGCTTGAAAAGAAGCTCCTCTGACACGACGAATATTGCCGTGCTCTTTCAACCTCTTGATTTGTGGACGTGGCTGTTTGTTGCTGCAGCGATCTTCAGTTTGTCCTTTGTGCTCAAAGCAAGCCTCAAATACTTTCCATGGTTCAAAATCATTCGGAGTCTATTGGATCCGGAAGCAGTAACGAGAAACAAGACCGCGTATTTGATGATAATTTGGATGGTTTCGTGCGCTATACTGGCAACTTTCTACACCGGGTTCATTCAAAGTGTACTTGTAGTTCCAGTTGAGTACATACCATTGGATGGCTTGAAGGACCTCGCTCAGGCAGGTTACCGGATTGTGTACCCTGAGAGGTTGGCTGAACAGATTGGTCTGCGAGGAAGATATGCTCACGTTCGAGACTGGTTTGGCCTACAGGAGTCGGCAGATTTGATTCAGCCTTACACAGACGATCCAGCCTTCTGGAAATACTTTTTCACAAAAGATAAAAGAGCATTCATAGCGAAAGCTACGGATATTCATGTCATAGTAAGCAGCATTAACAGGTTGGTGGACGAAGAAAGGTGCTTTGATGGACGGAAGCCGGAGTTGTTTTCCCATGACTTTTGGTTGGTTAGTCCTCCAAACGCAGAGGTCGTAAGCAACTTGCTCCGTAAGCTTCAAGCGACTGGAATAATGCAACTGTACTATGACTGTGCATCTAGCAGAGAAGCCAAATGGGAAACTGCTCGTATTCGTTCAGGAATTGACATTGTACTGGAGCCATTATCCGCGCGTGAGTCATCTTTTGGTAACCAAGATGTTCTACTTATGCTGAGTCATACGAAAATGATCTTTGCTTATTACGGGATTGGAATACTGTTGTCTTTTTGCATTTTTGCAGTCTATTCTTCCAAGAAGTTGAAGGTTTGGTGGCTTCAATATCAAAGAAGTCAGCGACGGGTCAAACATGCGTGGTAGTCGTTACGATATCATTTTTTTATGATTGCTGATCTCAGCTTTGCGAAGTCCACTGAGACCTTTGCCTATTACAAGAGCCCGGATTTGTACGTAAATACATATCTGTGTAGATTCATTGTACCGCTTTGAGGGCTCGGCTTTTGACGTTTTGTATCAAATATGAGAGATTTAGCCACACTTCATTTTACATATTTGTACACATTTCACAATTTTTTACATAAACATATGTGCCTACAAATTCTGGAAATTTGTACATATTTTGCCGGTTTTCATGTACTTACTATGTACATATTTGGAAATTTTCGAAAATAACAAAAAATCTTAAACGATCCTGGCAATAATAAAAACTTTTACAGAATTTCTAGAGATTTTTCAAGTAATCTTGAGGTTGTGCCGTATCAATTCCCGTGGTTCTTGATTTCCCGAAAATAAAATACTTAAAACATTCTACTAATTTTCTGAATCTTATGGTTTTATTTATCAAAAGTAGCCATAATTGGAAGATTTTGACCAAAATTAGCATGGAAAGGTCATATGGCAAGGTCGTAATGTAAAATTGGCCTCTGTTTGATTGCGATTGGCTTGTGTGGCACATCATTCGAAAGCCCTTAGTCCCTTTTCCTTTTACCCGAGTTTTATCGAAGTCGACCGTCCCATTTTCGTGAAAATTGGGGTCAAAGGTCTCGTCCCTGAATTGACAATCCGGGAAAATTGAGAACGGATTTTAGGGTTTTCGAGTGAGGTCAGTTTTTTTATTTCAAGAACGGTTGAGAAGGTATGCAGGGGTCAAAGTTCAGATACCTAGTTCATTTGTTCAGCGGCCGGAATTAGGCCAACCAGAATTTTTCTCGACCTCGAAAACCTGAAGACACTAAATTTTTAGGTCGATTTTTTTAGGTCACCAAAACGTCATTTTGAACTCTTGATTACGTGACCCCAATTTCAGGGATTGTTCTATCACATCCCGTCTTGCCTCGTATTTGCCTGCCTACCGCTAGCTTCTGATTCTACGTTCCCATTCTACCTCTGCTTACGCAGCCCGTCTTGCCTCGTATTTGCCTGTCTACCGCTAGCTTCTGATTCTACGTTGCCATTCTACCTCTGCTTACGCAGCCCGTCTTGCCTCGTATTTTCTTGCTACTTATTCATCTCATTTCGAATCTTTCCTTTTTCCCTTCTCTCCTGATCCCCTCTTTTTCCTCCCTCCGAACTACCTATTTTCATTTTTTCCTGATACCTTCTTTCCCTTTTCTATTGCCACACTCTTTTCTTCCTCTATCATATCGGTCCCTTCTGTTCCTTTTCTCCATGTTCATTCTTTTCCTTCCCCCCAAATGATAGTTACCTTTCCTTCAACTTCGGTATTTTTGTCTTCAACTTCAATTTTGGTACATCCACAAATAAATACAAATCAACAATTAAAGACATTTTTTCCTCGAGCAACCAAAAGAAAGCACACTACCACCACGACCACAACGATGATGATGGGAATTACCCACAAAACCAACCCATTTCTTCCGTCATTCTTGCCCACCTCTCCTTGCCTGGTGTGGCTATTGTTTGAACGGATGACATCGTCCATCCGGTTCCGAAAACCATCTAACCTAACAATTTAAGGCACAGGCCCTTCTTACGCAGAGGATCTTGTTCTTGAAAACCTGACGATATGCGTGAGGAGTGAGGAGGGCGAAAATTCGTTCCTTAAAGCACGCAAACATATATACATTACAAACATTCCAAAACAAAAAATTAAATTAAAACATCTCATCAATCACGATGCAAAGTTGGGTCCGAAGCATGCAGCACAAACTTAACTTTGGAATGGGGACACAAGGCTGGCAATCGGAAAGATATGAATTCCAGCACGAATTCATAGTCCCCTTTATTGAGTTTCAAATCTTATTCTAATGCATTCAAAACACCATTTTCCGATTACAATTCCGATACCTCACAATCATACCACCGATTCCAATACCAATGTCAATACGAATTTCTATACCGATTACTACTGAAAACTTGCCTACATGATGAAGAAAACGCTACCAAAGACGTTTGAAAGCCCTTTGCAATGCTTGTTAGAGAAAGAAATGCCACGCTCATCAATTGTTGGCGGCTGGGATTGCTCTTGAGTTTCTAGCAAAACGTTTGAACCAAGTTCTTTGCACCAAATCGGAATTGATCATACTTCAAATTGAATTCCTATTGCGATTTCTGGCCCATTTCAATTCCAATTCCAGTTCCGATTCTTAAAATCTCGAATTCCAAGTCTAATTCCAATTAATCTGATTAAGGACAATTTTAATTGTGCGCACTCAGAATCGTTTTCATCCGTCTTTTTATTTAGCAATTATCACAACCAAAATCCTGCAATAGTAAAATGTCATAGTAATATTCGGCTAATGAAGAACTCGTGGCTACGGTTATATGATGACTAGCGTGCCCGCCGTCCTACGGACGTCGTAAAAATTATACAATGGGACATCTTGACATAAGCTACTCACTCAGACTTTGCCCCCGTATCTCACTTTATCTTGGTTCCTGTAACCCGTTCTAATTTGGGTTCAGTAACTCACCCTATCGCGGCCCCAATTCACTTTCTTGAGGTATGACATGATTTTATATGCAAAACCGACCCAGTGACAATTGACCATCCATAATGTCCCATATGGTTTATAAAGCACATTATAAACGCCAGAATCGTGCTCAGAGCAAAATTCCGATTTGAATGATGGGTCACACGCCCCAAATGGCCAAAAATGTCGAAAAACCCGACAATTTGAAAATTTAACTCGGAACTCGAAGCGGTTTCGGTCCGAAATCCGAATAATCGTATAGTCTGTGCTACTTTCCATTTCAACAGCTACCGAACTGTAAATGGAGTTCAATGATGGATTAAACGGTCATTTGGGGGCTGAAATGATGAAAAATCCGGTAATTTTTACATTTTACCCGGGTTTTGGAGTCGGATCGATTCTAAAACACAAAAGACACATAGAATGCACTCTTGTCTGCACTTGTTTCATCCAAATGACCGGCTTTACTTTTTTCAAGTCCCATTTTATTTAGTTTTTCAGTTTCCTTTAGTGTGATCACAGCAGTCCCTGAAAATCACCGTCGTAGTAAATACATTTTAAGTGTACATAATGGACCCAGTTCTCAGTGAGAAGCCAACACCTACAGAGGAGTAAAAATTTGAATTTATAGTGTAACTTGATATCATAGCATTCAATTTATCTGGGCAGCTGAAAAATGTTATGTCACTTCTCTTCATTTAAATCAATCTTATGGGCTGATTTTTTCTTTTTTGAGTCTGTTAAATTATTCAACATTTATGAAGGGAGCAAATGTTAATTAGACAAGAGATGCAGAGAAGGAAGGATGTGGCGCCAGTCATTGAAAAGCTCCTTCACGCTCTCCTTTACAAGTACCACGCAAGGTACTACCAAGCCTTTGGCACGAACGCATTCCCAATGCGAAATAAGAATGAAAGCTAGCTCCAAACTGTCCATGATAAAATCAGTGGGTTTTTTGCACAACTGGCTTGTGCAACAAATTGTGTTGTAATCGGCTTGTTCATTGCTACTTCTGTCTTTTTTTGTCGCTTTATTTAAAATATTGTAGCTATTCAATTTTGAGTTATTCATAGTCATAAAATTTCAGATATTAGAGTTATTGTAGTCCATCATCCATCGTCCATTAAAGTAGTATTGTGTCAATCATCCATCGTCAATTACAACAGTATCGCATCCATCATTCATCGTCCACTACAGTAGTATCGCGTCCATCATCCATCGTCCATTACAATAGTATCGCGTCCATCAACCATCGCATCCATTATTTTAGTAACACCCCTTATGTAGTATGAAATAGACATACCGTCGATCAATTTGGATAGTACTTATGTTAGCAAAGACATAGTTAACTGTAATTACAGGACGTATTTTAATAGGCACCTAGGTAGTTTTTAAAAATAATCTCAGTCAAAGTCACCTTTAAATTAACGGAAACAAGAAGGCATAATTTTGTCTCTAAACAGCTTTTTAAAAGCCGTAAGGGTAGATATAAATCTGTTGCCATAACATTGAGGGAAAACTTAGCTTGGTTGCTAAGTAGCCTGGAATGGAAAATCAGTAGTCAGAAGTCTGGATTCTATAACCACACTGACAAAACCGAATTTATTTTTGCTGAAAACCTTTTGCTTGAAACTGTTAATTTGGACTTTTGGCTGTCCAACCAATCCCTCAAGTACAAGTTAAGTAGAAACTCACAAGCTCTCGACCAAAATGGTAGTAAGGTAGTGACAAGGGAAATTGTGAAATTTTCTTATCAACATTCGGAATGTTGGGCTGATGAAACTCTCCTTCTTCTTATTCCTAGTCAAAATACTTAAAAATGCTACTCAATGCATGAAAATATCTGAAAATTTATTTAAAAACATAGGATTTGCTCGAAAAAAGTGTCAAATCGGTAATTTATTTGATAACATTTTCATAATTTTTGGCAAATATTTACGTTCATATTTTGGAGTTTTCAGATACAAATCCGTGCTCTGAAAGCCAAAATCAATATTAATTAAAAGGCACATGAGTGGGCATCCGTGACATGTCCGTCGTATAAAATCTAATGGACAGTGATTGTCTCTTCACTTTCATTGTTTCATATAAAGCTCCCTTATGCTGGTTGGTCTCGCTCGGCAGTTTGCTTTCTAAATTGAAGCAAGCAAGTTGAAGTTGTGCTTCACATTCAACCATTTCAAACTGCTGACAACTGGAGAAAGCAAGCTCGTATTCGCTTACATTTACGTTGGCTCGTACATAAACGTCATTTCATTCAACTTAAACCATCGAACTGGTACACTTTCCAAGTTGCCGAAATGGAAAAAAATAATCTGGTGGGTCCTCTTTTGTCTCATGTTGCTCCAAACGGGACTGAACGACATGCAATGGATCTACGATCGCATTGCAGGCACTGATCTGCCGATTAGGGTAGTCTCAATGCAGCTGAAAGGTGCACTCAATCCCCTAGTGTATTTGACAACAATTCAGAGGGCCCTTATTACGGAGCGGGACCTTCTTGTCAGTATCAGCACCAGTGTCCTCACTCCATCCCCAGGCCTCTGAAACACTGAATAGTAAATCTATCATACTTTTCCCGCTCTGTCAGCGTCATAAATATGTAGACAACGTGGATGATTTAATTGAATACTGATAAAATAAACAGTAATAAAAATAAATAATAATAATAAAACTTTAAGACTTCGGACTGGAGACGGAGGCACTACTCCGAATCCTTGGCTAGCGATTGATGTTGGCCAAATCAAGGAAGAACACTCCTAAAGACCCTAGGCTCTTTACAAGAAAAATTGGGTGGCTTCAATATTCACGGCAATCGGGTGTATCCCGAATAAAAACACGTCAGATAAACCCTGCGTTGCGTGTCTTAAAAAGCACCTCGTAAAGAGCAAACATGCCAGGCGAAATTTCTCCTCACTGTCCTTTTATAGAGCCACAGAAAACTTGATGATAAGATTGGTGGTTCAGCTCATCCGCTGCATAATCATGCTTAGCGCAGCCTTGCCTTACCGCAGTTCACCAGGCAACAAAAACAACAGGCCTTTTCAGCCTTGCTTAAAGTCACTTAAAACCTGCAGTGACTCGTACAAGAGTGATCGGCTTTTACACCATTTACCGGAACTGTTCTGAACACAACGAAACGCTGACATCAACTTTAGCTTGAAGAATACCCGCCGTAACCAAATTTCCAGTAACAATCTGCACAACGCGCAACTACATTATAGATCGTCTTTCGTTCAGAATAAATCAATTATGCTAACGGAATTTGT
This sequence comes from Deuterosminthurus bicinctus, assembly GCA_034698825.1. NCBI lineage: Eukaryota > Metazoa > Arthropoda > Collembola > Symphypleona > Bourletiellidae > Deuterosminthurus > Deuterosminthurus bicinctus. Next base: position 8,659 of record JAQIWI010001721.1, read on the forward strand.
GAAATCGTTCAGTCCCTTGAGTGGACTCAACTTTGCTCCGACTTAAAAACAAAGCGACAAACAGCGTGATATAATGTTGTCCCACAAACGCTCGGGAATAGCGACCCGTGAGCATAACATGCAACGAAAAATCTCTTCTCGCAGAGCGGCAGAGAAGTTGAAGCCATATTCATCCAAGATGTCTCAAAAACAGTTGCTGATTCCGTTCATCCTTTGCATAATGCAGCTGTGCAATTCCTTACCGGATTTAGTCAGACAGCAGGAGCTCTTTTCAGCTTTGCAAAGTTACTTGCAACCCGCGGAGAACTGCAGGCAAATAATTCACTTGAGGATCTCTAAAAATGACATTGGTCCAGGTGCAATAACTCGCAACCTGCCTAATATCAAGACGCCCATCATGTTGTCGTCTACCTACTGGCCCAGAGAAGATGTTAAGAAAATTTGGGACCCAAAAGCTCGCTGCGTTTTCCACTTGTTGTTGTCAAGCGCTGGTCAAATTGGTTTCATTCAAGGTCTTACATATATTTTCAATACTTTTACATTTATGCAAGAGTTTGAATACTATTTTGCGGTGACCCCATGTCATTCTTGCTTGACAACAAGCTACGATTGGATGTACTCACAGATCAATGCAGCAGAGCGAGGAATGTACATACTCTCTCGGGGTCAAACTCAGAGGCCTTACATGGTAATCATGGAAGTGAGCGAAATAGATATTGAGCACGTTCATAACTTTTGGCTACATTGCGTCAAATGGTATCATTGCATTGCCCCGGTTAATACAACGTACAACGGGAGAAATCGAACAGAAACCATTATCACCGCCTTGTCGAACAGCTTTCCTAAATCAGGAGGATCTCGGCTGAAGCCCATAAACTACAGACGCTGGCCAATCAGAGTTGGAACAATACACAGAGAGATGCAAGAATATGCTGATTTAGAGCGTTTGAATGAAGACAGGCGTTGGCGGAATATTTTTGAAACCAAAGGCCAAGGGTTTGGGTTCCCTGTGGTCAAAATGGTACTTGAGATCATACAGTACCTGAATGCAACTTTTGTTCAGACCGACTTTAATGTTGCTGTGAATCCTCCTTACACTAACATCAAATTGGCAAGAGCGCCAAAAATGTTTAGGCAAGAGCGATCCGTGTGTGTGGGTATGTTTAAAGTGAGCTTCATGTATTGCTTGAATAACACCAGCTCCGACTCCGACACGACAAATATCGCCCTGTTGTTTCAACCTCTTGACTTGTGGACATGGCTTTTTGTTGCTGCAACTGCCTTCAGCTTGCCCTTTGTACTCAAAGGCATGCTCAAACACTTTCGATGGTTCAATGTTTGGCGAAGTTTGCTGGACGCTGAGGAAGTGACACAAAATAAAGCAGCATATCTGATGCTAGCGTGGATGATGACTTGTGCCTTGCTGGCCAACTTCTACACTGCGTTTATTGGGAGTGTACTTGTAGTTCCAGTCAAGTACATCCCGCTGGCCGGCTTGGAGGATCTTGCTCAGGCCGGTTACAGGATCCTGTACCCGGAGAGTTTCGCAGAGGAAATAGGTTTACGGGGAGAGTATGCGAACGTGCGAGATTGGTTTGGCCTGCAGGAAACGGCAGATTTAATTCAGCCTTTCTATAGAGACCCAGCCTTCTGGAAATACTTTTTCAAAACCCCGAAAAGATCGTTTATCTCAGAAGCTCGTGCCACAAAAGTCTTAGTCAACAGCATAAATGATTTGTTGAACGAAGAACGCTGCTTTTGCGGAAGAAACCTGGCGATTTTTGCCTACGACCTCTGGTTAGTTGGTCCTCCAAATACAGTGCTCGTAAGCAGCTTGCTTCATCAGCTTCAGGCGACTGGAATCATGCAACTTTACTATGATTGTTTTTCGGGCAGAGAATCCAAATTCGTAACGTCACGGTTTCGAGGTGCAATCGATATTGTGCTTGAGCCTACATTGCCTGATCCCTCACAGTCATCGGTCGGTCATCACGAATATTTTATGACACTGAGCCACACAAAAATGATCTTTGCTTACTTTGGGATGGGAGTTCTCGCGTCTGTATGCGCTTGTGGGGTGTCTTTCTTGGCAAAGTTGGGGGTTAACCGATGTTGGCATCATCGTAGAGGTCACCGGCGACGGGGTAAAAATGTTTGGTAGTTTACCTGTATTTATGTTAATAACGCAGAGTCAGAGAGCATGGCCGGTTCAGGGTTGAGGCAAATATATACCACTTGCGAAGAATTGAGAGAATGTGTCGAAAGTACTTCTTATAATCTTGTTCTGAGTTATTTTATCTAAGTATCTTAATACTGTATATGCTTATGTGTGCGTCCCTCTAGCTTGAGTTTGCATACATGAACGTAACTAGACTACCAGAATAATAAGTGGCTTCACCGAATGAATCTGTTTGGGTGTAGGTTGAAGATAGGTGAATGTCACTTAGACTTTGAAATGGGTACTCATTTTTGGTACCCGTACCCATAACGTACCCACCCGGGTAGGTAATTTTTTCCTTCATACCCATACCCGAAGAATTACCTGTTAGGATTTTCAAATTTTTGGTACCCATTACCTTCTCGGGTACCTGGCGTACGTACCCATACCTGTACCCGAATAACCCATGAATTTTTTTCGTTTGTAAATGCAGTTTTTTCTTTAACTATTTTAAATTTTGACGTTTAATTTGAACGTAATGTTTTATAATAAGAAATCAGATGCACTGAATTCATTTGTTAAATGAAGAAACCGTGTATTTTATCAATGATACAACGTTACTGCTCTAGCCCTACGCTTCTGCATTAGAACTATTTCTCAGCAGAAAGGAAGGTTTTCCAATAATAATGCTGAGGACGAGGAAGATCCCGATTTCTCAAATTCCAAAAAATAAAAGTAGGTTTATGTCGCATTAATTTAAATCGATATTTAGAGACAAGTGCAAAAAATATGAATGAGGGCAAAGATAGCTCCAAATTCATTTTTCAAATGTTTAAATCGGTTTGCTAAAATGTTCTATTTGGGTAACTGGGTACTGGCCGAAAGTACCCGTACCTATAACCGTACCCATACCGGTTTACTTGCTTCAAAAAATAAGTACCCAGTACCCACCCATAAAAAATTTTCTCCCAAAAAAATACCCATTACCCACCCATGCCCTTACCCACCCGGGTACTTTTTTCGAAGTCTGATGTATATTTGTTAGTGTTGCAGTTAGTGTGTCTAAAGCTTGGGTCATTTACTGTCAAATTTTCTGCTACATTAAATCGTGAGACTTTGCGGAGCAATCGGGCTGTTGCTATTAACCTCACATGTTGACTTATTAGTTAAATTTTTATGACAATCCAACAAATGGTCGAAACTTGGTTTCTAGCCACGGCTTTGACGTGGCTTTAGAAGAGATGTGAAAAACACGAATTTCGGCCACCGAGCTGCAGATCACTCGAAACTTTGTATTGACAAGAAAGTTATATCATCATAAAGGGTTTGACCTGGAAGAGGGCCTTTTGTAACTGCCATTTCCGGATGTCAACTCAGTGATCGGCCATAAATTGAAAAATAAAAGTGGGTAAAAAAAACTCAACAAAAACGCACTGGGACGAGGATGACGTCATCCTATTTCGTCGTACTTGGCGGCCTGTGCCGTGTGATGACTCATTCTCGATGCTGTTGGGAAGTGGGGAGGGGTGGGAGGTGACGTCGTGGGCAGCTGGAACGCACTCTTAATGCAAGTTTACCGTGAACTACAGACAACGGAGATCTTTAACGGAGCATAAGACCCATATAAAATACTTTCTTTTATAGATACGGCATCAAAACCATTCACTTCGGCCTGTTCCATATAATGACTTGACTAATATAGTTGCTTACGGGGTTGTAACAAAGGGGTTGTGACCTAGGGGACGACTATGGATTGGTGGCCAAGGGTGTAAAGTTCGTTCTGGTTCGAGCATCCCCAATATCAACGTCCATAGAACCACCATCGCTAACCACACGAAATTCCAAGCCTCCTGTTTCCCTTTCATCCCTTTAGAAAGTCGCACGTTTCTAGAGAATCAATTCATATTCCCGTGGCTTCCACGGTCGACAAAGTCGGGATATTTGCTCTCTCAGTACAGGCAATCTCATCTTGATCATGACCTCATTTACCTTAAGGACTACAAACTTCAAGGTAATTACGTGCATTTATATTTATTTCGAGACGTGCTTCTGGTTCTTGATGATCATTGATGAATTTATATCATAATTACACAGAATCCAAGGAAATTATCCTGAATCGTTTTACTTGCTTTATTCCTCAGACAAACTCCACACAAATGAAGAAAACACCCGACCCCAAGGGAACCGAATGGAAATGCTAGTGTACGAATTGATAAACACCAGAAAATACCTTTGAGCTTCAAACACGCAATATTATTTTGTTGAAAACTACAAGACCTCGATATTTACACACGAATCTTCATATTTTAACATGACACTGCACTGTTTGTTTTACAAAACAAATACAGTCCAACAACTCTTTCGCTTCTACACTAGATATATTAGCGAATTTGACCAAATATTTCAGTTAATTTTGAAAACCTCATCAGTAGCTAAACGCAAGACAAGTAATGAAGACTAGACGTCAAATTATCAAAATGCACTTGCTTTTTGTACTGTCTAGTGTGAAATTCAAAAGGCTGGTCCAGGAAATTTAGAGAATCTATGACGCCATTTGTCGTTTTGTAATGATTTTTTTTATATAAGTTGACTATTTTGTGGCACGCTCCAATAGGTACAAAAATATCGGGTAATCCAGAAACCAGACCCGATCAAGTACATGATTGTAGTGAATGTAAACATCTTTGAAACTGTTATTTCAGCTCGAACAATAGCTCTGAAGAATTATTTTCTAGAGGATTCTACCGGGAACACTTGGTCTGCACTTTAACTTGAAGATTAGTTCAATTTATCAATCACTCTTTAGTCTATTAATTAATAGCCAGCCGAATTCAAAGTTCTAAGTAACTGCACATGCACGCAATGAACTTATAAACGAATTGTCAGTTGGAGCGTGACCACCGTCAGTTATTTACCTCAAAGTTATTGAATGGAATAAAAGTAATGAATTCAGTTATCGTTATTAAAATAGTTTTTTGTGTGCTGTGCTCTCAGGCAAATTTATCTCCATGAGTGATGGCCTATTTTTTAACTGCGAATTGCGCACCCCCATTAAATTCGGTCAACGATTGGCTGAATAATCAAAACTCAAAACAAAAAGTTCGGTTTTAACAGGGATCTAATGGGAATTGGGCATTATTTTCAAATTTGGACGCCTATATCTCCCCAAATATTGGTCGCAGAGACATTTCAAGCACATCATAGTTCGAAAGCTGAGATATTAAGGAATGTTTCTATGCGTATTACAGCTGCCCTATAGAGGGAACCAAACAAGAAAAAACCGCAGCCTGTATTTTTCAAAATTCTAGGCTTCCTACTGGTTCGAGCTGTTTAGTAATGGACTGGGTCGTTGTGGTAGCTTGATTGTAAACGGATCGGCTCATTGTACCTTTGAATATCTTATGAGTCCCGATGACATTAATGACATTAATTCTGGTACTAGAGTATTGGAGTAATTAATTGATGTATAGGGTGGCCAGGTGAAAAGTATTGTGGCGACCCGGGGTTCAGGTCTATGTACTTGCTTGGCATGTGAGTAGGACGGTGTTTGTACACACGAACAACGCAGGAACACAAGTGTAACAATGATGACAATGGAACTATTTATACTCTGCTATGATGTACTAAGTAATTAGTAACCTGGCGTGGATGGTCGGTGCGGATGAACTATGGCATGGGTGTTAGGTTAATCAATAGATCATAGAGCGGCAGATTATTATAGTAAAAGTAACTAATAATGAAGCAACACTGGAGTTTATTAAGGTGTTCACTCTTCACCCTCTACACACCGACAAAGCATTCACTCTTCGCATTCACACACATAGCATAGACCCTTAGCATACTAACAGCCAGCGGGCAATGTAAATAATAGTTAAATAAGCATCATACATTACAGCATGGAAACAGAGTAAGTGGAGTGAGCTGACATTCTCAGTGTTTAGGATTATGAATTGCACAAATGCTTGTCCTTGACTGAGTCACTGAAAGGAATGCTGGGTAAGCATTCTCAGGTCAGTGAGCTTGTGCTCACGTAATGAGTGAATGAATTTTCCCTTTGTTATGTGTGTTTGAGCTGTGTGCACTACTAGGCCGCGTGCACACGGGTATTATTGTTATTATTATTTACTAGCCTGGTAAGCCCACGCTCCGCGTGGAGTGAGACATGCAGTGAATCGATTAGATGCAAAGTTTAAAATCCTTGGGGGGAGACTACAAGGAGTCAATGCAGCGAAAAAAAAATTTGCTAGAATTCGCGG
>JAQIWI010001722.1:0-15070 GCA_034698825.1 Deuterosminthurus bicinctus
GGCCTTTTTACGCAACTGTTACCATGTTGAAGGCTATTGTCATCGAGCTGAAGTAATCATGTTTCCAACGGCAGGGCGAAATTTATCGCAAAATTGGTAAAACTCGAGTAAAAGCCAAAATTCAGCCCAGGCAACAAAACTTTTGGCGATTTAAGGCAATAAGATACTGCGCCGTACTGGTAGAGACTTAGTCAAATAGAATCTTAATCCAAATAAGACTATAAGGGGGCTCACAAAATAAATTTGTTTTGTGTCATCTAAAAATTCCGTTTTCTTCAGTTGACTTTGGTATACTTTGGTCTCCATATTTTCCAAACTCGCTGTCCCCACAACCTGAAAATTTTGCAGGTTGTTGCCCATGAACAGAGGTTTCCGCAAAGAAAATATAACGGGATTCCAACGTGCAATTTGCGGGAAGCAGGGCACAAATTGTACGTTGAAGCTGCGTTCCGCCGCACCCGAATCTCATGCAAGTCTTCATGTCCGTGTGAGCAATACAGGCAGTCAATTTTAATGAAATTTTTACCATGTAAACTAGATACCATACTCAGCAATGAAAAAAAGTTTCGTGCCACAATCCTCAGCAGTTTCGAAAATATATTCGAAATTCGATGTGACAGAACTTATGCCTCACCCTGTATTTATATAGTAAAAGAGCTTTAAAAACCCATGAAACTACAGGATCTGTCATGTCATAAGTTTCCTTGCACTGCTTTCGCATCCAATAACTTCTGCATGGTAATAAGAAGAGCTGTGTCCCTGGTGTACTTAGTGAGGGTCTAATTAGCTCTAGAAATAAATGCTTTGGGGGACCCAGATGCTAGACTGAGGTAAAGGGATCGCATCAAAAGCTATGAGGCCTCTTGCATTTTCTGTGGCGGAATCAGAGTCTTAGAATATACAAGGACAAAATGAAGCCCGTCGAGTGCTTGACTCTTTTGGTTACCCTGACGACAGCAAGGAAAACAGTCACTTAGTTTCCTTTTAAGCGTCATTATAATTCCAACAAATGTACTTGGTAATTTTATACTTAAAATTGTGGTGCAATAAAGCGTGTGTACTTCAATCACAAACAGATTATTTTAAGTACCCCCGTTAATTGAGAAATCAAGCTTTTCAAGGGTTTTAGAATTCAGGACGCCATTTACTAAAAATACGGACATTATTTCTAATTAAAAACTTTTTTCATTATATCAGTAACTGCCAATCATGAGATATTAAGCCCTGAAATATTAGGTTGAGTAAATAACCCTCTGCTGAAAAAAAGCCTATTATATGATTTTAATTGCGCATATAAAACCTTGCTCAATACAGGCAAAACTGTTTTATACACCTTTAATTAAAAGCCCAACGATGGAAAATGACAATAGGGGCTTGTTGACAGGCTAACCATCAGTATTTTCTTTGCTTCGTCTGCAGAAACTGCTAGTTCAAACACAATCCAAAATGATTTTTAAATCAAGAAGACGTGGCCGAATATCTCGACCAGGAGCTCTAAAACAAAACCTTGGGAGAGAAGTTACCAAAAACAGCATTTTTGCCCGAGTGGAAGGGCTTGTATCTGTAAAATATCGTACTAAATTGTACAAATCGTTAGACAATGTCTTCAAGTTGTTAGGCTTTTACTGCTGCAAGTTTTGCTTCGTTGCACTATCAGTTAATGATAAAGGCAAATATGTCATGCGGAAAAGCTCTTGGCAATTGATGCTTCATTTTTGCCTTGTGAGTGTGCAGTGCGCCAGAATCGTCCAACATGCTGTTTTATTGGCGGTCTCGACTACAGAAAGTTTGGATATTACAGTAGTCCTTTGTATTAGCTCATTTTTGGCTTACATCTCATGCTTAGGACTGTCAGTCTCGCTCCTGTTTAGAAGACATGAAACAGTAGATTTATTGAATACACTACCGGTGATAATGCAGCACTGCCCAAAGGACGGAAAGACTTTGGGGATTTTGGAAAGGCCCAAGTGTGTCGCCTTGGTTCTTGCTATATTTATTGTAATCACCTTTGTGTTTATTGAGTTGCCGGCATTTAATTTCGTTGTTGAGTCGCTCCCAGTATCCTTGTATCACGTATTCCACACAACAGGAGTTCTTGCGTTGTTTCCTTGGCTGCCTACTTTAGTATGGAAGTTGATGTTCTGGCTAGTGGAAACACTGATTCTCATCCAAAGTTGCATGCCTACCACATGGGCATGCATAATGTCAGTAGCGATCGTAAATGTGTGTAATTCCTGCACAGACACCTTGGGGTAAGCTGTCATATTTTGTATTAAAGGCTTTGGCGACACGTCTTATTAACTCATTGATTGACAAATCCAGGAGAATACCCATGGGAAGCCTGGACAGATGGTCGGAGCTTCGACGGCGCTATCTTATTTTTCAAGTTTTCTTCAAGCTATGCAACAGCTGGATGAGATTCATGGTCGTCCCGTCTATAACTTGTCTCTGTGCGTGCGTTGTCATTTGTTTGTACCTTACTATACGGCATACAGATCTACCGCTATTCATTTACCTGTGTTTTCCTTTCGTAGGCCTCGCGGAGATAGTCGCGTTGTTTGTGGTAGTTTTTGAAATTATCAATGTTGGCGGCGAGACTAATATGATTGTAGGAATTATAACTAAAAGCTCACAGGAGAGTTTTTGTGAGCAAAGTACTAAGAAACAAATATTATATCAAAGAAAAGTGGCGAGAGGTACAAGAGCAGTAGCGTTTCATTTTGGTGATTTCATGGACTTTAGCGTTGATGTAGCCGTAGGCATGTGGGATGAAATGTTGAATCAGTTGCTATTTTTACTTACGCTGTAAAAAGAGCAGTGAAATGAAGCCCAGTAACTATCCCTAGACCAGTAACGGAGTCGAGGTGGTGTTCATTAACAGCTCTCACTTGACTTTTAATGTTGGCCACGTAGGTGTAATAGGTGTGAGACGCAGTGGCGTCGGAACCAGGGGGGACATGTCCCCCTCACGAAAATGCCTGGATGGGACAAAAGCGGCGTTGTCCCACCCACAGTTTTCACAACTGATCAAACTTGTATGACATAAAATTTCAAGTTTAATCTGTCCATTTCTTTGGAATTAAGAGAAGTACTTAGGGAACGGCAGTTTTGAGGCATTTCGGGGCACTTTAAATCGAACGAACATCGGCTGATACTGACAGTGATAAAACCATCAAGGAACGTCAAAACAATTGCGGGATTCCTCATGCTGTCCGATTTGGTACGAAGGTACGATGCATTGATCGAAAACGATCATTGCAATGATCATTTTTTCATCGTTTGTAAGGCGACTCGACTTCTGAATTTTTGCCCTCAATGCTGCTCAAAATTATGCTTATTTTGAAATTTTGCTCGAAAGAAGAACTACTATGACTGATTTTTGTCAATTGATTGAAATTTGTTTTTATCAAAATTGCCTTCTGCGCATCATTTTTACAGATTTTTTTGACTTGTCGGCCGTAATTTTAAACTGGTCCCTGTTTTTTATGCCTGTGGGTCGCTCTAATCCCTTGCCCTTGCTATCTTCAGTTACAAATTCAAATGTCAAAAATGCCAAAAAATTTTAAGTAAAATGAAACTCATTGTGAGAGCATAAAATGAAAGTTTTTGTCCCCCCCACACCAAAATACGTTCCGACGCCACTGTGTGAGAGAAACAAGTGCATCCCATATGGCTTTACCTGTCGGACCGGCGACGCTAGTCTCTGCTTTACCTCCCCAGAAGCTGCGAACTTGTCTTGAGGCTCTTCAGATGCTAATATAAACGTCTGGACTTTAACTGATTGGTAGCTTAATAATGGTTGATCTTTATGTGAAAGCATTTTCATTTTTTAAAACATTCAAGCTGATTCTAATATTATGTAATATGCTGGCACCAGCCGAGTCCGAAAGACATTTGGCTCTCTTATACATGGCTTTCAACATGGAACGTGCATTAGCTTGAATGTCCTTAAGAGGCTCTATAGTTCGTGTTTGACACACATGTTAGATCAAATTCTCAAGACTAAAGAGACACGGTAAGCGTCTTGCCGAAGGGCATTATTATTAACAAAGAAATGCCAAAAAGATGGCAAAGTCCGACCGCTTTAGCATAATACATCGTAAAATTAGTGCTTCATGGCATTGGTTTGCATGGAATTTAAACAACGTGGACGAAACAAGCTCTCTGGCAGCTGTTGGTACAATAATTTATCATAAAACTTTGTGGAATGCACGGCGAGTTAAGTTGTCGATTTGCAAGGACAAAAATTGTAATTTTATCTAGTGTTTGTAGTATAGTAATTTTAATAGTAATTTTATCTTAAGAGTCAACTCTGTCTCACACGCAAGTACCTAATTAAGCTCAATAAAAGCAAATCAAACAATAAACAGTCTTAAAAGAAATTTATTCAAAAATTTACTTAACATTTTCTCAAATATACACGTACAAAATTCGTAAGGCTTGTTGATCTCCATTATTGTAACCACAAGATCAAGCATTACCTGCATAATCCGATCGTACTAGACAAACTGCTCAACACTGGTTAACCCAGCCGTCATCCATCCACCATGTTGGCCACCATGACCATGACCGTGTCCATGTCTGTGAGTTGGGTAAACTTTAAGCTATTGCCATCTCATCATTGAGAAGGCCAAACCTCCAGCTTGGTAAATGAATCAAGTGGATGACCAAATAGTATTCATGTGGACTTGGGACTCTCCGGCCTAAAATTATCATTGCTTTCAAATTTCTCTGAGTCATAATAAGCTAACCAAGTCATCTTGATGTGGCAATCTTTTGGCTTTTGGCTATAATGCCACAGTTGTAATGGTAGATTGTAGAAGTTTTTCCTTAGCTTTTCTGTCATGACTACTACAATATCAAAGTTGTTGACAACATCCGCCGGCCCGTTAAATGGACTATGTTATTACACTTTACTTCGAGCGAGCGTCACCAGCCTGAAGCATTCAGTTTTCTTCTGGGAATTCTTAATCGGGGATAAGAGTAAGACACGCCGAGGCTTGTTTACCCTGTGAGCTCACTCCTGAATTGATAGCATTAGCAGTACGTATTAAGCAAATATTGCATAGAATCAACAAGTTCGTCCTTCTTATCATCTGTAGCGTTCTGCCTCATCACAGACTACGTTCAAAACTTCTTATTATTCTCATTCTGCAGATTTCAAAGCTCCAAGCCCAATTCAATAAGTTCTACAGTTTGTCGTACTTTTTCCCATCAGTACCCTAGTATTTGTGTAGAAGTGTCTTGTTATTTGGCAATCTCCAGTATTTTTAAACGGTCAGTCGATCATGGACAAGAATCAACCGAAAACAGAGAATTTGCTAGCTGATCAAATTCAATTACTTTCGAAAACAGATCCTAGCTTTCCTCACAAACTCAAACGGCGTCTGTGTGATGAATCTCATCAAGTCACAAATCCTTTCAAATTCGTTGCCGGTTTGTTCAGTAAAGGGATTCTGTGTGACGGGACAGATAATAAGGCGGTCGGTTGGATTTTGTTCAATTTAATGCGAAGAATTGGATGTAATTAGCTGTTCTTTTTGTTTATAACAAAAATTCCATGTTTCAGAACCAAGTTTTTGGATTGGAAAATTTGATGGTTAAACTTGCTGTTGACATTGCGTGCTCTAATGGAGCTGATGCGATTGTCGGCTTGTTGGAGACATTGGAAGAAAGTGGAAATTTGCATGTAAGTGCTGCTATTCGGGCTTGGTGTGAGGAAAATTTCGCTTTGCAAGCCGATAGTGGCTGCAGGTAATGACAAAAAAAGCAACTTTTGTATAGCAAGTACCAAAAACTAATGGAAGTCTAAGTCGCTTTCGGTTTTTCATAGTGAGCCCGAAGGAAGCGGTTCAGTGGTGCCGACTCCAGCATCAACAATCTTGCCTGAAGGAATTAAATATGTGTCATGGAAGAGAAAATTCTCTGCAGTTGGACGAACTGAAGAGAAACCCGATATAGCGAGACTTGTTGCATCTTTTCAGTGCCAGGCGGGGTTCGGGGGACAAAAACATTAATGTCAATGAAAATCAAGATATCCCACATCCAATTCCTATTGTTTTGACCGAATAACTTGCTCAATCGGATACACGTTGCGTCTGGCTCTTCAGACAGCATTATTAGCATTTGGACTTAAACTGATTTTAGACTTTGAAAGTGTTAGTTTTGATGATAATGAAATCCTTGAAACTGGCATGACGTACGGTGTGAAGTGTCTATCGGGCTCCCTTAACTCAGACATAAGTCATTTTTTCTGTTTCGTCTAGATAATAATAATAAATAGAAACAGTCCTCAAAAGTTCTTGGGAATTATTCATTCAGAATTTTTTTCGTGTTCTCACAAACGCACACGCAAGAACAAAATGAGTAAGACTATTTGAGCTGCATTGCTATAACTACACGATGAAAAATACAATCCAGTCTGACTAGATAACTCCTTAACCTTGGTAACCTCAGCTGCCATATCCATCAAGGTGACCACCATGACCGTGACCATGAGTTGGGTAGCTGTACTGGTAGGTGTTGCCACCCCATCCTTGAAAAGGCTAACCTCAACCTCCAGCTTGGAATCCATACCCCGAATTTTAGCCAGTCCAGCTCCAACCGCCGCCATAACATCCGTAGTGACCTCCATGACCATATCTATATCCACCATGAATTCCTCGCTTGATCACAGCACCACTATCAGCCTTCTCGCCCTCAGCAAAATTACCCATAGGAAATCCAGCCAAGTTAAGGTCCTCTACCTAAATAGCGCCAAAAAGCTAAAAATCTCACCAGTTTGGTCACTTTGAAATGAAAGAGCTGTGAAAGTTTAACTTTAAATTTAAAAGGCTTGATATACTGACATTAGCAAGTCCCAGTGAGCCTGTTGTATGCGACAGTCAGGTATGCAATGCTTTGCTGGGCAAAGTAATGAATGCATTCGCTCGTTACCGTTGAAGTGATTTTAATAGGTCCATACTTGGCTGTAGATTTAATTGCCTCACCGTACAACTGATTGGCTACACGAATAGGGGAAAAAATTCGTATTTGTAAAATTAAAACCTATAGTGTCATGTGCTTGGTGAACCTTTATTGCAGTGACACGCGTGAACTATTAGTATAGAATTTCCATGCTTAATATTGAGCCCAGGTACTCAAGTAACTTACTGTAATATTATGCGGAATAATATCAACAATAATTAGGGTTTTATGCCGGAGCAATTATAGGAGCATGTTGCTTCTAGTTTTATTAAACTACCACTAACTCTACGAGGGCACAATCATCGTATACTAAATAGGCATCATTTTTATAGCCGGCAAATCCAACTAAACTATATGTACATTACAGCACACTTACTCATGCTCATTTTGACATAAGCATTGCTAAACGATCTTGATTTTTATGCTTTCTTCTCGTGGTTTGATGAACTTGTCATAATCCAGCAAAGTACACGGACTCGCGTTGCTAATTTTTCAGTCTCCAAAATTTTCCCAGCATCCTTTTCAGGTGCATGGTGTGATACTGGGACTGTGGGCTTCAATGAACCTTTCAATGCACTATACAAATTTACCAGCGTGTGACTGCCGTTATTCGATATATCTTTGGTTAGTATTAGGCTTCCTTCTCTAGCGTGGGTAGTTTTGTCATAAAGACTACCTGGATCCGAATATCTGCAGTTTCACATGATCAGTGACTGATAAGTATGTTAAAAAGAGCAACTCCAAGTCGTATCTAAATGCAAATTCACTCGCCTTGACAATGTCGAACTGTCCACAGGCTTCATTTCAGCCGGTCAACTCAAAACTAAAAGATCAAAGCCTTTGGTTGTAATTATTATTGTAATATTAGATGTAAACTGTAAAGATTTCTTTTGTGCCTGAATTTAAAAGGGAAAACTTGAATAGTAATGAGAGACAAGAGAGAATAAAAGAAATAACAATAGATGACACTTTGACTGAACTACAGAGTTTCACTTGGCACTCGTCTTCATACTTCTGAGTAGTCTTTTAAAGCCTGACACTCAGAATATGTCGTTATTCCGCACTGTTTCACAAGTACCAATACAGCCAAGGCGCATTAAATGCTAACATTTTGTTGCTCTGGGGATATGAAAGTGCCTGGCAAGCTTTCCCTTGTACTTTCTATCAACACCTTTGTGTGACGAATTGAAGGGTGCGATGGAATGGGCATGTTATGCAACTCAAATTCACGCACACAAGAACAAGCGGATGATGGACTTGTTTGACAGGACCTAAAAACACATTCAATCTGAGGCCTTCTAAAAACTTTACACTTCAATGCTTCATTTATGGGCTGCTTGAAATACTCTCCAAAGCAAGCAAGGAGTACTAGCAGAACAACAAACAAAGTAAAGGGGTACAAAATTTTTTTTCAATCATTTTGAGTGGAGTATTGTGTGGTGAACAGCTCGAACTCTATCTTGAAATGTTATCTTTACAATAGCTACTAAATGCTCTAAGACACTCTGTAAGTCACAGAGAGCAACTAAGACAGACAAGTGCGTATTTTACGAAAGCACTAAGCATAGTTGTCTTCAATCGCTCTGTCTAGAATCATGCTGGTCAAAATTCTGGTGTCCGCTCTCATCTTTCCCGTTTCCCTCGCCTCTCTCCATGAAATCCGACTAACAAAAGTGGCTGAAAATGTAATTGAAAGTACAAGCTTACTCCGAGTTTTCGAAAAATGTGTCGCTTTTATCTTTAATTGGAACACAAACAAAGGCACTCAGCAAGTTACGGAGCTTTCACTTTTCTATGCCCAAGAAATATGCTGCTCCGTTTTGATTCACAACAATGTCTACCGCAACAATACAGCCCCTAAAATTTTAAACGAAAGATTTCGAGCAAATGGACGTCAGCCTGCTCGGTTACTCACACGTCTAACGCGTATCCGTCTGAGTCTGTACCATGTCGATGTAACGAGAAAGCTAACACGCGGTAAAAATGAGAGCAGACTTTGTAAATTGATGTGGAGGTTCAATATCGATCCAACATACATTTTAATTTGGTTGGATCCTAAGAAACCCGTTCGCACTTATGACAAATTGCTTCAGAAACTTGTTGGTCTGTCACTTCGAGCACCTTACGTAATCATCACTGGCAATGTTTACTTGCTTAAAACATCAGCAGCAGCCGAGGGCAACATGGAACAGATACATACATACGACATTAAGTCTATTGGAAAGCAGCATGAATTACTACATCAGGATTTTCAACAAGCTAAAGTGCAACTTTCACACAAGCCGGTAAATTGTGGCAGCAAAGTAATCATGATCGGAGCTTCACCCGACGTATGCGCTTTGCATGAGGTCACTAGCAGGTTTAATCTTTCATATTTCACATCTAGCGCTGTCGGCTATACTGCAGCTTGGGATGGAGAAATAAAATCGGGTATAATTAACACGGGTATGTACTCAACCTCCGCCGCAGAATATTTCTACGCCACCAACTACAGCATGGATTGGATGATTTTCGGAGAAGTTGAAACACCTTTTATGTTTGTCAGCATTGTGGACGTGAAATCGGGGGGCAACTTGGAGGCTTTCCACAAATATCATCCTTTGGTCGTATGTACAGTTTTTACGGGTACGATCACAAGCATTGTTATCGCATTGCTCCTTCGAACCAGCTATCCTACTCCGTTTATTACGCGCTTCAAGGTTGCAACTGCATTCGTTGTATTCCTCATCGTTGATCAGTTTCGCCTACCAATGAATTCATTCGTCAAGCCACCCAGCGTTCGACTTGTACTCACGTCATTTGCATGGGCATGGTTGGTCATCTGTATGAGTTCAAAATACAAGGGCACTTTAATGAGCACTATTGCGGCTCCCTTCAAGCCTCAAGTCCCTCAGAATATTTATGAGCTATCTTCTGCGCAAGAAATGGTGCTCTCAACTAGCACAATGTTGCAAATTTTTAGCGATGAAGAGAAGTACATTGATTTTTATGTGCGCTACATGATTGAAGAATTGCTGACAAAAGTCTCAAACAACGGCACATTGGCTATAACTTTGAGGCGGCTGTATCAAACGATAAATTATGTCGAATGGAACAATGGTACATTTCAGTTCAGTACATTTGGAACACATCCTTCTCATACGATGCAATCGGCCGTTCCGAAGCGATATTTCTATTTGGGGACACAGGATGAAGTTGAAGCTCATATGATTCTATACGCCTATTTGAAACAACCACAGAACTACCAGACGGCAGTGGCTGGAAAAAAGCTTTTACTTTTCAGCAGCAAATCGCCTATACTTGTACAGTCAAATGTACTGTCACCGATTGTATCGAAAATTCTGGCTCAGTTACAGCAATCTGGACTGTGGATCTATTGGAATGTCAAGTCTTTTGCACGCAATGTTGCACACAGCATGTTCTCTAGCATTTTATTTCCAAACTGGCAGCAAACGGCGAATCGACTTTTTTTAAATCAGCTGATGAAGACTTCGCGAATTGTATTACTGGGTGGAAATTATGATAAACTCCTTAAGAATAATGTGCCTCCAGTAGTCAAAATGCACTCGCTCATTCAAGTTTTATTGGCTTTCGTAGGAGGACTTGGACTGGCTGGGATTATTTTTGTGAGCGAGGTAGTATCTGCAAAAATTCAACACACTACCATGAAAAAACCGAAGGAACCAGCCAACCCAGCATTTTCGAGCACCACTGACTTGGGGTTTGATTTACAGTGAGGTCAGCTTAGCCAGCAGATGTTCCAGCTTATTAAATGGGCTTACTAGTACATACGTTGATAAACTTTCTGGAGCTTGTTTGTGTTTATATTAATATAGAAACTGCATTGCAATGCCTTATCTGGCTATTTAAGAGCTTAATGAATCAACTTGTGATTCCACTATTGGCTTCATTGAAAATCATTTAAGCTCCTTACCAAGTCTTGAGCCTAATCACTGTTGATTGTTTTTTTTGTAATGCTGTTAAGAAGATGGTCGAGCTGGTGGTGGTAATTTAACTAACTAATTTGAGTTACTAACTCAAATAATGACGAAGTGCTTCTTGGATGCTTCCAGGAGTCTGTCTCATATTCCTCACAATCACAATAATGTTGTGGGAGTCGCCATTTGCTTGCATGAACTTACTTGATATTGTTTGATCAGAGAAGAGTTTTTATTCCTCAAGTGTTTTAGTCAATTTTTAGTTTTAGTTAATTTTAAATGTGTTGACTCAGCCATGGAAACAGTATCGTACTTAACATATGGAGAAAATTGACATTAGATTATAATTTCACTCGTTTACCTTCCACATTTAGAATCTCTAGCTTAGTAAAGTCAGTACAATAATGCTGCTTTGTACCCTAACATGAGGCACCTCTTGCAGTTTATTATTTGCTACACTCACCAAAGGTAGTAAACCATTTGACATTAAGTTCAGTAGCCGGCTCGGCTGCACATTCGACAGCAAAGTTACATTACCTTGAAGAAAATGTTATGTCAAAGATGAGCATGAGTGAGTGCTTGAGTACCTCGGCTCATTATTAAACAGCATTAATTCTGTGCTAATAATTCAGACATGCCACTGTAATAAAGTTTCATTAAGCATGGTCCTAAGAAAGTAAACGTTAGTAAGAAATATAGGAAATAACTGCCGTAATAATTATTGCACCAAGATTAATCGATCAGGCCACCTTAAGTTTTTTAATCATGAAATTCATTTTCGCCATTGCTTTAGATAACTTATACATAGCGAATTTACAGCCAAGTAGGACCTTTTAAAAGTGGCATTAAAGGCAACGAAGCAAGTGTAATATGTTTCACTTTCCCCAGCAGAGCAATGCATGCATTACAGGCGAATATAAAAGGCTCGCTTGGACTTGCTACTGTCAGTATCAAGTCAGATTTGCAACTATTAAGTCAATCTTCCAACACTCTTTCATTTCAAAATGAACAAACTGGTGAGACTTTGAGCATATTTAGTTGCATTAAGGTCGAGGGATGGATTTCACGGGTAACTTTGTTGTGATTTTTTGCAGATCTTTATTGCTGTCGTCGGCCTGGCCATGTTGGCCGTCGTTGTGCAAGCTGAGGGTGAGAAGGCTGAAGGTGGTGATGTGACCAAGCGGGGAATTAATGGCGGATATGGACATGCACACGGACATGGACACGGTCATATAGGTCACCAAGGAGGTTATGGCGGCGGTTGGGGATGGACTGGCTACAATTCTGGATATGGATTCCAAGCTGGAGGTTGGGGCTGGCCTTCTCAAGGATGGGGTGGCAATAGCTACCAGTACAGTTACCCTACTCATGGACACGGTCATGGTCACGGTCATGGTGGTCACCATGGTGGATACGGCGGCTGGGGTTACCAAGGTTAAGCAGTCAATCTAGTCAGACCGGCTTATATTTTTGATCTTGTGGTTTACAACAATGGAGCTCAACTAGTCTTTGCTCATTTTGTTCTTGCGTGTGTTTGTATGAAAACATAAATCTCTGAATAAATTTTTTCCTAAGATCTAGTTCTCATTTAATGAGCTTTGATTCAAGCTAGACTACAGAGAAAGTAATGACTCGTGATTTACAATGTCTGCTGCATGCAACCAAGTTGATACAGCGACATCTGCGCAGCTTTTACTTAATCAACATCCAGCTCTGCTTTCAAGGGAAAAAGTCCAGTTCGCCGTTTCTCTCAGCTCTCAACATGCCCCTTTAAGTTAGTGGAAATGAATTACAGTGATCCCGTGGAGCTTAAAATTCCCAATTTGGCATGCATATGGATATTCTCCAGCTGTGGACCTGCCTCTTAAATCAGATTAACTGACAACTCAAAGCCCCTACATCCAAACAAACTTTAATTTGAAAGGACATGAATAGCATAGTAAACAAAAATAGCATAAAATGAACAAGAATATCCTCCTGCGTTATCAGTGTAGCGTTCTGCCGGCTGCTGTCACACTGCATTCATCACTTTCTTAGTACTTTCATTCTAACAGTTCTCAAAAGCTACAGGCTCGATTAGTTTTACAACTGCTGTATAATTTTTCCGGTCAGTGCCCAATTTTGTGTGTGTACTATTCTCTGCTCGTCTACGTCATTTTCAAACTGTCAATCAATCATGGACAAGAGTCAAGATGGGAAATCGCTGGCTGATCAAATTCAATCGCTCTTGAAAACCGACCCTAGCTTTCAACAAAAGCTCAAGCAGCGTCTCATCGATGAATCAAATCAAGTCAGCAATCCTTTCCAAATCATTTCCAGTTTGTTCAGTAAAGGAATTCTGTCTGATGGATCAAAGACGGTGGGTTGCATTTTGTACAATTTAAAGCTAAGAATCGAATATGATAAGTTTTTCTTTGTGTTTATTAAAAATGACCCATGTTTCAGGTCGGAGGAATTGTTGGATTGAAGGAGATGATAGTTCAAGCTGTCATTACGACTGCCTGCTCTAACGGTGATGATGCGATTGCCGGCTTAATGGCGACGCTGGAAGAAAGTGGAAATTCTCATGTAATTGCTGCTATTGGGGCTTGGTGTGAGGATAATTTTGCTTCGGAAGCTCACAATGGCTGCAGGTAATGACCAAACAGTAACTTTGAATTACTCAGTACCAGTAAGTGCCAATGAACCTTAAGTTTCTTTTGTGTTTTTGTAGTAAACCTGGAGACAATCCAGTGGTGAAGGCTCTAACACCAGCGAACTTGCCAAAGGAAATGAAAAATGCGGTGGAAAAAAAGGAAAGGGTTGCAGTTGGACTAACTAGAGAAAAGCCAGCCGTTGATGGAACCCAATCCTTCAATCAAGCAAACAGCACCTTCAAATGAGATTCTAGAAATTGTAAAGTTTCATTGCCCTAAGGACAAGAAGGGTCCATTAGGTTTGCAGCTAGACGAGGAAAGAGTCATGGCTCATCTTGCTGACGGCACTGTCCAACTATGGAACTGGCATGGACGTGATGATGAAAACAAGATGATCAACTGTGGAGTAAAGGACGTTACTTGTATGCAATGCGACCAGGAAATACTCGTGGTAGGAACCGCTGGAGGAACGGTCCACCTTTTTGATATGAGAGAAATTGAAGAAAAATTTTCACTGAGATTTGGTGGTCCCATACACTCGCTCAAGTTTGTTGCGTCCGCACTTGTGCTTCTCACACGCAAAGACGGTGTTGGTAATCTATGGCGGGTAGGCATTTCCCGTCCAGACATGCGGCTTCTTAATCGAAAGTCATTAACTAAAGTTTACGAGAATCGAGATTTATTTTTTGACCTAGACCCAGTGAACATTTGTTTTTGCGAGCCTGATTGCGCTGTATCAATTTTGGGCACCAGAAAGGGGTATGGAGTTGGTCGAACTAATATTGCAACAAGTTGGGCAGAAAACACTGAAGTCATTAGCTTGAAAGTGGCAGATTTAATCTCAACAGAGAGAATTCTTGTAGCTGGACAAAAAAATGGAGATATGTTAGTTTGGAGTATTTCCTTTGAGGATGACCGATGGTGTCTTCAAGATTCAATGAACACTTTGCACGGGCATAAGCAGCCAGTACATCATTTTTGTACTGTCAAAGGGCATCTTATCAGCTTAGATAAAAGTGGAAAAGTTCTCATGTGGTCTGGTTACGACCTGGGCAATCAAGGTGTTCCAGAGCCAGTTCCTCGTGTTCTCGCTGAAGATTTTCAAAATGTTATTTGTTTGGTTGGACACGAGCGCTGGTTTGCATCTGCCTCTTCAGATGGCACTATCAGCGTTTGGAATTTACCTGATTTGTGGCTTCGAACTGGTTAATTATGATGAAATTCTTGAAACTGTCACGGCGGTAGATGAAGTGCCTGTCGTGCTTATTATGCATGCAGTTTTATTATAAATGCAGATATCAGTAATTCTCTTCTTTTTCGCCTACCTTGAGTTTGAGTTATGTACAACAATAACAATAAATAGAAATAATCCACCAAGAGTGCTCCAGAAAAATTCGTTCAAAAATTTATTTCATGATTCTCACATAAACATACACAAGAAAAAAATGAGTAGGACTAGTTGAGCTCCATTTTTGTGAACCACAAGATCAAAAATACAACTAGATAACTCCTTAATTTTAGTAACCCCAG
>JAQIWI010001723.1:0-15065 GCA_034698825.1 Deuterosminthurus bicinctus
AACATGCCTTTATGAGTAAATTCCACCTTAGATTCCCTACATATTCACATTTGCTCACTAATGAAACTAGGCGGCTCCCTTAGTTTTGCATGTGACTCATTTTCCAAGAATCCTCTCAAACTCTCCGTCGTTCCCATGGGCAAGAACTGTGAGAAATAAATAAAGAAAAGAAAATACAGTAAAAAAAATAAAGGCGAAGACAACGTAATTCAACCAGAGAATCTTCCTAGAGAATCTCTTCAGTTTTGTAGGCTAATGAAAGAAATTATACAGCTTTCTCTCAGGCTATTTTCCCTCCACTTGAATAGACAATGGAAATGATAATGAGAGTGAGATGGGAGCTCTCGGGGGAAATGAGTACTTTTATCGCAATACTTATCATTCGCACCACTCACGGCCATCTGGTCTATTTTTTTACGTTTCTATAGCAACGTAATCACTGTCTGTACTGCTTAAAAAGGTACTTTTAAAATTATCACAGAAAAATCTTTACCTGTAAAGTGACATCCGTAGGACTCCACACGCATACAGATTGTCCGGGGGTGGACTGAATATGGAATGAATCTCAGCCTATTTGCAATAATCGGTGGACTCAACGTCTGTTTCACACCCAAGTAGGTATTCCGGTTCGCTTCGAATATCTGTAACACAATGTACAAATGTGAGTTAATTACATTCAAACTCAATGCTCCACTTTGCAAATGAACACCCATCAAGTTTGAGTATTGTAAGGAGTCGATAAATAGGATCGAATGTGTAGAGCATGTGGCTTTATAGTGGAAGGACAGAGAGTTCATATCTCTTGAGGGAAACACAACTATGCTTTCAAAAGTTGAGTAGTAACTTTCCCTTTATCCTCATGCTTCCCTCGTCCTTTTCAACGCACACACACATGCATATACACACATAAGAGCGTATGTTCCCTATTCAATCCCTCTCTACGAATAATAGTAAGAAATCCTTTGGCGAGACAATAGATGTTTCTTCTTTCCGCTCCTCTTCTTTCTCCTCCTCATCCTCACCAATTCCTAGAGATCCCTGCTGTGTTCTGCGGTCACTGTTTATGTGACAACGACGACAGAGACAGTAAGACCGGTCACAACTTATCCCCACTGATTTCACTGGACCGATTGAAAGACTCTCTCGTAACTTGCTTCACCACCAACAACTTTCTACACCAAATTTTTTACATTTCCACACATATCCACAAACTCTTCTAGCCTAACAAACATATACACACACGCATCCTTATATACTTACAGACAAGCCATACTAAACCAATTAAACTCCTCAGTCATCAAACTCATCTCTTTTCTGTATTTCACTCGGTTAATTTGCCTGAGTGAACTTGCATTCCCTTGTGAATTTGATGGAACTAGAAAAGCTCATATAACGATGAAATGATGAACCAGGGAAATCGATTGGCTGAGATATACGGGAGGATGGATGTTGAAGCAGACACATTTGCACTGTTACATGTGGCAGGCGCACCAATCCCCAGCCATCCATTGAGATTTAAAGGTGGCAGGAAGCAGGGAGCTTCACATACGTATCCACATTTCTCCTGTCTGACCAGCCGGGGATAATGCGGAAAATATGGAGATGGTAATGGAATTATCATGTAATTTGTGAATGGGCTTCTTCTCTCACTCTTCCTTTCCCCTTCCTATGAGCCATCATACATCACCATTAGCTTACACCTTAGCCGGCTATGGGGCTAGCAATGACTGCGGTTTTCAGATTTTAGCACTCTCACCATGCCCACCACTGCACGTAATCCAAACACACAGGCGCGCATCCAATAGTGAGTAACTCAAATTAAGGAAGGAAACTATTTTATGTCTAATCATCCACATAAAAATCCCTTAATCCATTCTTGCTCCGCTCTTCCACACACTTCCATTTCCACTCTATCAACCATCCACTCACTCTCCCTTCCATCTCCCTTGCTCCAATTAGTCCTCATCATCTTAGATCTTCTGCTACACTGACCCCATTAACGTTCAATGTATCACACGCACATACACAGACAACATTAATGAGCACTGCAGACGTCTGTCTACACCATACGTTACATCTAACAATCTTCTTATGATGACTACAGTATAATTGTCATAAGAGCTTTAGCTCCATAGTAACCGCCGCAGCCGCTTACACTCCATGGCGACTGTCAAAAGTGTGACCCTGCACAGTAACCAAGATTTCATGAAAAAGGATTCTAGCGTGGCTTCCATGGTAACATAATATTCGTGTGTACATTCTTCTTCACACACTCTTTAGCACGCTGTTAAGCAGCTTGAGGGCTTACGAAGAAAAAAGGGAGGGGGCCTTATCAAGTGATTGTATTCAGAAAGACGCTTTGAATCTTCACATTAACGAGATGAAAAGAAAGGCTCAAAAGTTTGTAGCCACCATGGAGACAGCTGTCAATCAGCTTAAAAAAGGAAGGCTCTATTCATTGCCGCAATGGAGCAGAGACACACATAATCAGCTCTGTTTACATTGCCATTCACTATCTCATAAGCCGCCCTGTATTCAACCTCTCCTTCCAAATAGGTATAAAGAAAACATATTTTTAATACTTTCAAGAGACATGAAGGAGGTAGATGGCTTTCAAGGTATTAACGAGCTTGTTTGACCAGCTGATAAGGCCACGCTAAAGGGCAGCTGGCGCATGTAGCACTTTGAACTTGATTATAATGATTATTAATATGTATGACATAAGTAAATTCAAGTAATCTTACCGTCCTTCCTAAATCATCCTTGTATGGTACCCACCGACCCAATGTGTCCCTGTAGTACTCAAGTTGAAACTGTTCCGCAAATTCCAGCCCGCGGCCATTCCCGAACCGCCCCTGGGTCTCAGTCTGTGTCACTCGGTACTCGGCAGCAAAGTCAATTTCCAGGTACTCTTTCACACCGTCCTTAATGACATCCTTTGGACACCAGGCTCCACCATTGTGCTCGTTTCGAATCCTGTGAAATAATAAGAACAAGAATGCACGTGATGAATTGCACTCATTACATTCTCAAGCTTCCGTGACTATGGGAAGGGAAAGCTGCTGTGAAAAGCTTGTGTAGAAAGTTGTACACTCTCTATGTGTGACGCAATGTTGTGTTGCTCCTTTTGTAATGTGCATTCAGACGAAAAGACTATAAATATTGTCTACATAAAACTGGTGTAACTTCCGCACACTGTGTATAAGATTAAATTGAGCAGCTAAAAGTTGTCGGAATGGGGCAAGAGTCTAAAAAGAAAGACCAGGAGAGAGTAAACTGCCTCAATCTGTCTCACACAGTTTGAGTGCATGTGTTTTGTATGAGAAGATGCTACTGTCCGTGTACCTAAGTTTGCGAAACTTTGAAAAAGAAAGACACACGCACACACATGAACAAGGTTACTATTGACCTTAAAGCAAGAAAATGAAGATTTGCTACGCTCATTTTCCGCCTCCCAGATAGTCGACGTAACAAGAATAAAACTTGTAAGGCTCCCTAAAGGAGAATCTTCTATTCACCGAACCTTCCTTTAAGACGTCCTTTGATTAGGAACATTTATTTTTATTTTACATTATCCCACCACATACGCACATACACAAACTTTGATCCTTTATAAATAGCACACCCGCATCGGCTTTTGTAAGAGAGCCTAACAAGTACAAGCCCCCATCTGCCAAGGATATTATTTCAAATTAAACATTAATTGTAATGATCCTCTAGCCATGGAAATAATACTCATTATAATAGACGCTCACTTCGTCTCGCAGCAATTTTTATTCGGAGAACCACAGGGGACCCGTATGAAAGAAGTTGCGCCCTGCCAACTTCCAGTCTCATCTAAGCCCTGTACCATCCATGCTAACACTCACACTACTAGCCTTCCCATTTCCTTACCCGCACTCATCCCTCATCACATTATTCATGCTAAATTTTGCAAATTAGACAGGAACAAGGATGCTGGAAACTATATTCCGCTCATCTCCAAACACGCACACTACGACTCTAATCGTGGCCTTGTTTTGTAGGTTTTGTGGTATAACACACAGCCCCTTCCTTACGTCTTTGTGGTTTCCGCTTGTACTTACATAACTAACATGCCGTATGACATTCGCAGCACGCATTCTCTCTTGATTGCAAACAATAAAATCCTGATTTTCATCGAGCTGCCGCAATCGACTATGACCGTCGCAGTTAAAAAAGACATAGCTCAATTCCAAAGCCACGAATGACGTCAGTTGTTAGAAATAATAGCATGTAAATCCCCACATGAAATCAATAACAATTACCATACAAATGAATGGGATTGCTCCGGAAATGTAAACTAATGACCCACGTTACTCATGTGATGAGCCATGCTAGCATGCAAATTCTCATGTTAATCAGTGCAGATAATGTTAAAAGGGAACTATCGCGATGACAGATTATGAGATCGCACATAAGAGCTGCTATTGAAACTGCACTGGAAGTACAAAATTCGTGCCTGGAAGCAATACTCAGTTGATGGTGGGCATGAGCATAGTGCACTGGAAATAGAGCTTTTACCATTTCTAGTGCCAATGGACCATTGCGAAACTGCAATCACATGCTTGCGCCTGCTTTTGCATAATGAAACCCACTCGGATATGCCTAAGAGGCAATAGGGGATTCATGGAAGTTTACACAATCGCTCTTGCCACAATGGAAGTTGAGTGTGTTTGTGTAAACAAGTGTACATACGTACGGGATTGTTTGTGCCGGTGAGTTCGCAATTGTGTGAATGAGACATGCAGGTAAAGCCATCATGTCATAGAATCACTTCCTCTGCGAATGATGATATCATAGCTGACTATACTGACTCATAAAGATGCTAACGATAATCTGCGTAGTACGTACTGCATTGCAGTCATGTTGTATATACTTCTCTATGAAATCCCACAGATACACAGGCACAGCAAGACATACACCTACAACCTTCACTATGGCCTTTTTAGCAGTGTTCATCCTCATATGTACTACGGATGAATCATCACTCTGAAAGGCAAAATAAAAGCTGCAGGCAAAGAAGAACACCCATTCTCTCATGTACATAAGGTTACACAGACCACGACCATCGTCGTCGACTCTCTCTTTCTCGCCAAAGTCAATATTTCCTCTTGCAGTCTTGTGCGAGTGCGGTAGAGATTCACACTAAATTCTTCCATCTGTGCTTGTGTTTTTTGGGCGTTTCCATTTATATTTCTACCTCGAAAATTCTGCAATTTCAACCCAAATCACCATGGTATTTGTCCCACTCAAAGGTTGCAAATGTCCTCTGTGTGGCAGGGTGAGTTCTTTAGCTTTGACAGGACTATATTCTATAAGATGAGTGGAGTGGTGACCTTGGAAATGTCACATTGGAAATCAGCGCAAGTTTGAATCCAGGATGACAAGTTCAACTGACATGTCATGCTGAGATTAATAATAGAATATTTTTGTGACAGAACAAGCCTACAATCTTCGCTTATGATGCGTTTGATGCTGAAGCGGACGCACAGGGATTGCGGAAAGCAATGAAAGGCTGGGGCTGTGACAATGCTGAGATCATTAAAGTGTTGGCCAAAAGAAGTGCCAACCAGCGTGTGAAAATTGAAGAGGCCTACAAGAACCTGTTCGGAAGAGACCTCATTGATGATCTGAAAGATGAGTTGGGTGGGAAGTTCGAGCGGCTTGTGCTGGCTCTTATGTTGCCATGGCCACAGGTCTGTGCTAAGCGACTGAAGAAGGCCGGCAAAGGGCCTGGAACTGATGAAGATGCCATGATTGACGTCCTCTGTACCGCCAACAACTGTCAGATTAAGCAAATTGCTGAGGCCTACAAAGCGAGTAAGTTTCCTTGCGCATGCAGATTAACCTTATCTGAAGGATTTCATTTACATCCGCGTATAATTTCAGTGTATGATGACGGCCTGGAAGAGCTAATCGAGAAGGAGTTGGATGGAGACTTCAAGAAATTGATGATATCTGTTGTGCAGGCCGCTCGTCATGAAGAAGATCCCGTGGACCATGCTAGAGCAAAGTCAGACGCTCAGGCTCTTCATGAAGCCGGTGAGGAAATTGGCCTATTTGCATAATCAATGCGCATATTTCCTCCGAATATTTTATTCATGTAAATTTGAGCCGACTGTCAGTCATATATGTAACCTCTGTTTTAATGTTTGAACTATATCTATTGTAGGTGAACTGAAAGTGGGGACAGATGAAAGTGTATTTCGTTCCGTGCTGGTTCGCAATAGTTATGCCCAACTCCTAGCAGTTTCAGAGGCATACCAAGAGCTGGCTGGAAAGACTCTGGAGGAGGCATGTAAAGCAGAATTGAGTGGAGACTTGCTGGATGCTGCCAAAACCATTCGTAAGTCCTTACAAACAAGTTGACGACATGCTAGTAAATACTTCAAAGGAGCGTCATTTGCAAACTTGTGCAACCTTTAAGAGAACTAGAGAGACTTTGTGTGTTTCCTCATATCAAAGACCATGGGGTGTTTGCCTCTGAGTCCATTGAATTACACGCATGAATGTGTGATGTCGTGTGTGGTACACACAAGTGGGGAATCAACTGACAGCGGGATGAACACTTGAAAAAGCCTAATAGATCCATTTTCTATCTTATGTACATATTACAGTTGGAGTGGCCAAAAACAAAGATGAATTCTGGGCTCGCCGGCTGAACGAGTCGATGGCAGGGCTGGGAACCGATGATAAAGCTCTGATCACCATCATCGTCTTACGCTCGGAAATTGATTTGGGCAACATTATGGAGGAGTACCAGAAGCTGTACGAAAAGACACTTGCCGAAGCAATTCAAGGAGATACATCCGGAGACTACAAGAAGCTTCTGCTAGCTCTCATCGGAGCGGAATAACCAGCATATGCCTCTCTCTCTCTCTCTTCCATTCTCGGTGTGTGCTAAATAATGCCAAAAACCATAGTATATAGTTGCCTAAAGAATCGTACTTATTTTTCGCCATTTCAATGTTCATTTTTGCAAAGCTGCCGTAAATGTGTTTTAAGTAAAGAAAAAAATAGAATTTGGATCGATAAGGCCGACAGTACCCCTTACTTTGTTGCATCTGTAGTGTAAGAATTCTTGAGCGTGTAGGAATGAGAATGTTTGAACACGTCGAGGAGACTTTCTTTACCACATTTTCACACAACATTAGCTGACGAAGCTAGTTTCCAAGGAGGCGAAGTGCTCTTGTTCCCGCCGCCTCTCTTGTTCCTTCTAGCTCCATCGTTTACATTACATCATTAAACGTACTACTAGGCTTCTTGCAAGTAAGCTGGGATCATATACGCCTCCGGTACGAGCCCGAGACTTGTGAGGAACACATGGTAAGACGCAAGCTATTTCCATGGCCACGTCAATGCAGCATATGAAAAATGCCATTTACTTTGCTCTATACACAAGTGCTTGGGGTACTTGAGAGGAAAGGCTTGCACAGACTGTGGGATAAGAGGAGGCGGGAATGTGCACCGCGTTTTTGAGGCTCGCCCAGTCAAATAAATGTAGAATAGTAAGCGAGAGATGGTGTATGAGCTAGAGAGCTCCCATAGTTTTTCCCTTGTTGGGCACTACCTTTGATAAATTGCTTGGCTGTCAAAGCAGGAGATATTTTACAGGAATAAATCATTGGCTCTCGTGATCATGGGGAGAATCGCCACTTGTATTAGCTTAAAAGTTCCTATAGCTCAGATGCAATTGCCATCGGCAACGAACTTTAGCATTTCGATGTGTCTTGAATCAATCGAGACTAAGAGGAGCTAAGTGAAATCTCGGGAGAGAGCTATTAAGTACTAGAACAGCCATCTCAAGATCCCTCGTTCAGTCTATAGTTTACACTTTTGACTGAACTTGATTATGCTTGGAATTCTACATCAATTCGCTAGCCGAGTCCCACCCTTTTGGCAAATGAATCTCCTCATTGTAAAATGCTTGAGTTCGTTCTTCTATATGCCTTGAAAGCTTCAACTGGGCGAATTTCGTAAGGTAAGAGTCCGCTTGGAAGTATAAGCATGAGTTCCAACGCACTAGAGGAGGGAGGGCGAAATGTATTATTCAAATGGAAAGCACTTGAGAGGTTTGCTGAGAGGCGATATTGAGAAAATATATTGTTTCGGCATTCATTCATATTTTTGTGTAACTTACTAGTCCCTGGGGAAATATAAGGAAGTTGTATGTTTCGTCTGCTTCTATATGTCACGGCCTCCAACAGTTGCCTCTGCCGTGCCCTTCCTACTTGTGTATACACTACAACGAACATAATAATCAGCTTGATATTCCACTGCTCGTAATAATCCGGATGACCAAAAGTTTTCTCCTCTTGCACAAGAAAATAATCCAGCGACCAGGAATCAAAAAAAGTACCTGAGATCACACGCACACATAGCTGAGCAGGAGTACAAAGAATACGTGAAGCAAAATGTTGCCTTCCCTTTGGACACACACAACCATAAGCCCCAAGTTTTGGCTCAGATTGGATCCAGAGTTAGAGCCGCATTGTTATTGGCTCAAAGTACGTAATCTCTGACCCAAGTTCCAATCTTGATGACTCCTTCCATCTTTTTCCTTGCGAGAAAGAAAAGAAGCTTTTCCTCTCTCTCTCTCTCTTGCTGGTGTGCGTGGTGGTGGAAATGAAACTGATTGCAAGTCAATTGGTGGTCCCACACACTTCCGTGTACATACGTGTGTTCCTGTATCTTATTATATACGCTGCATGCATACTACGTCTATGTGTGTAAAAGGGCGTTCCACCCAGAGCTCTTTGTACTTCCTTTGGATGGGCTATTGATCAACAGAAGGAATGCACTACACAACTACTCACACCCTTGTCCCTCTCGTAAATGTTCTGGGTCTCTCCCTCTGTCTAACATTTCCCTTTCAGAATTTTCGAATCCCATTTACGAGCAGAACAGTTGAAACAAAATAAACTGCAGACAGTCTTTTATCTTACTCCTCTTCCTCTCCCTATACATCTCCGCCTACAACAACTCAACCTTTCCCTCACTTTCTTGTTTTCTCTCACACGTGCTCTCTCCCTTGTAAGAAAGAATTCTCTTTCTGAAATTTCCACATGGTCTAACTTCATAGCTTTCCCCTCAAAAATGTAAACAATTTTGTTCAAACGGTGGCAACAATTTCTTTTGATCCTTTCGTCACCATCCTTGTCTCGCTACTCAGCAAAGTCACTATAAGTTCACAGCATCTCTGAGCACAAATAGTTCCTTTGCAGCTAACAATAGTGTCTACGCCAAGACTATCTTAATTTTACACATAAGACGTGGACGTTTGTGCAAGAGGAAGCTTCTGGAAAGCAACTAAAGACCTCTACGAAGTTTTTGCACTCATAAAACCGCTCTCTTGCTTCTTCCTCAAGCACACATCCACACACAACTTTATTCAAGTTTTAGCAAAGCAAGTAGACACACTAGCACAGCAGTCAGGGGACAGGGTTAGCCAACTTGTTCTCTCTACCAACCGCTTTTCAATTGTACTTTCAAAGTCATCTGGCGGCATCAAACTTTCTTATATTTTTTTTCTCACTCTTTCTCCAACACACAAAGTTTTCGCCTATTCCTGCGAAAATGTGAATTATATGACACCACTAAGGCAAAAGCCAAAGGCATTTTCTCTTTCCTACGCACACGCTCCCTCTCTCAATGGCATTAACTCGGCTGACGTCTAGCTAGCATGTTGTTCTGCCGATGCAAAAATTTTGGTCAATCTTTACCGCAGATCTTACAGCACTCATGACGGCCAATTACTTTTCCCCTCATCTCTTCTCTCATTCTCTGCCATCACAAGTCACAAGACTCGTTGAAATATGAGCGGAAGTTGGTTTCTGGCTTTCAAAGGGACGGAAAATTAAAGACTGTCACAAGAAGACTGCTGGCTCCGGCTGCTCCAGGGAACGGAGTGAAGGGAGTAAAAGAAACCATTAAAAACACAAAGTACAAATCATGGTAGTAGTTCTTCTTCTGCAGTAATGCCTCCGGAGAGTGAAAAAAAGGGACGTCAGGAACAGAGTATGAGAGAAACAGCTGGTGAAGGAAGGGTAAGAATGCCACACACTACACTCGTCCTCCTACTGCTGTTACAGTATAAAGAATAGCTTCTTAGCAAGCAAGAAAGAATCAGAATTTCAAAAGTTACTTTCACAAGGAACTACTAGAGGAGATGGAGAAGGCAGCTATAAGGACTATTATACATCAATGATTCATGTGATCCAAAACGTAGAGGAGGGAGAGACGAGGGACTTGGACTACGAGGAAAGCAAAAAAAAAGCCGGATGACATTGGGTAACCAAGCGCTGCCACACGTAAGCTAAACGTCTACTGTCATTGGAAAAGCATATCGATGTTAGCCCTCTACATCAATTCACCAGAAATCACACTGAATTCCCAATCTATTATATTCTTACTATTATTGAAACTCTGACTTGTGCAAACTATACGCTGCGGTTAGACCGCGAGCCAATCCTCCCGTCCTATCCTTCATTTCGTCTTCTTCTCAATGCCAAAGCTTTTGTATGTGAGCTTTAGAAGTGAAAATCAAACTCTTTCCTCACACATTTTCTTGACAACTTTGAAAAGGTGCATTGTTGCTCCTAACAGGAAGAAGGGAAAAGTACAAAGCAACTCTTCCTCCATCCAAACTCACACATAACTTCCACACAAAACTATGTTTGAGACATTTCTGACTTAAATTCACACGTATGCATGGGCTCCTTCTTGGTGTGCTCGCAATGTAGCTTTATTATTCTAAAGCAATGTCATGTTTTACCACGCAATCCAATTTCCATTTCAAAGCACACAGTGAAAAGGATTCTAAAGATCTTTACTGAGTTTATTAGCCAGTGCACGGAACAATAAACGCATAGAATGAATGAAAGGATCATCGTAGAAAATGTAAAAAGAGCCGAACCATTCGGAAATGACTCAGAAAAAGTTGTGTCCATTTTTCTCACTTTACGTTTCCGGTTTCATTCCTTTGAAATAATTGTTAATTTTATTGTTCAGTATAAATCTAACTTCTTTGCCGAGCTATTGAGGTATTCAGGAATTGGTTTCTCATATATATAATGTGTTTACATTTAGCTTGCAATTTAGCCTTTCAGAATTACTTTCACAATTCTCATTGAGTCCATCTTGTAATAAATATTGCATCTGTTGTTGTACAGCTATCATGAATGACAATCCCGCACATGTCTACGGCTATCACGGCCTCAGTAGTACCAGTGTAGAGTGAAATTGCATACACTTCCTAGGAAAATCATAAAACCAGCTTTATCCTTTTATTTTACGGTGACCCGCACAGGAAGAGAGAGGAAGTATAGGATACAAGAGAAGAGGAAATTTGAGTCTGTCGCAGGTCCGCAAATAAACTCCCACAGGAGAATGATGAAACTGAGGTGAATAATGGAAGAAATATTGGAGTGAGGAAAGTGAGTGTGTATGTGTGGGAAAAGCATTATACATTCTGTAAGTGCGGGAACAGACCTAGGGAGAAGATACCTTATCATAGCGTCAGTTCAAAGCAAATGGACAATTTTCTCGGGTGACAGCCAGAAGATAGGGGTAGTTGTATGTATACGAAAGGACAGAGAAATTCCCAGTAGCAAGAAGGAGGTCAGTCAGCTATTCAATTCAGTTCAGCTCTCTCCTTTTGGCTTGTTTTGACACATTTAGTACTGGCGCACACAACTAGCAACGAGTGTGTGGAGGAATGTTGAGAAAACAGTGAGTTGAATAGCCCTCTTCTCTCCCTCATCCTTTCTCTGTGTGAACCTCCTGGCTCACTTAAATATTTCACACGTATACAGACGTATAGTGTAGAAGAAGAGGACATCGCCAACAACTTCCAAGCTCTCATCTCACCACCACCGGCATACAAATAAAATGCGATACACACACTATGCATCTGACCTGTGAGACCCAGGGAATGTGTTAGGTGGAGGAGGAGAGAAAAGCTGGTGTGTATGCCTCCGTGTATTATTATGCGAACAACTACTTCACACAGCTTGAATCGCTTCCCGCGCCTTGCTTTAGGTAGTACGTGTAATGTGGCTGCTGCTGTAGGAGAAAGGAAGCTTTATACTATGACCAGTCCTGTGTCATCCATAATAAGTACCATTGGTGAACAATGCCTAGACATTACTCAGTGAGAAATAAAATGCTTTATATAACACACGCGCACAGACACACACACAAAGCAGCCACCGCAATGAAACATGAACTTCCACTCTGAAATTCATGAGCTTAGAGACGTAATTTCAACCTAATAACCCTATGAAATTTTACCTTTACGCTTCACGTATATCTTTTTTGTTCCCTTGTACACATTACATCGTCCTAGCTTTTTGACACATTAGTTCATATCTCTTCCCATAGCAACCGTCCAATCATCCTGCCTGTAGACGGCTTCATTTACGAGCCTACCTTATGACCTGCAAATGGAATGGAAGTGGCAATTTATTGGTAAAAGTAGTACAAGCAATACTACGCTAGTCACATATGGAGCAGTTAAATCACCGAGCTCCTCTGTAATGTACGCAATTCTCTCTGGTCGACATGAGCCGCACAAATGTGGGCATTCATATGACAGATTCTGTAGGAGGAAAATATTATTTGTGTCGGCACAGAAGGAAAAATTCATTTTGCAATGTGAAATGAAGGGCGGGTTTAGCCATCAGTTCTGTGTACATACTCATGTCTGTCTGTGTAATATCCAAAAGGAAATGGAAGCTCGTAAAATGGCGGATACACAAACACACATATGCTTCCCTACACAGGACCATGAGAGAGCTCAAAAGAGATAGAAAAAACATTAATCAAAGATGAGCAAGATGAAGGGGGCCGTCGGCGTGGAAAAAAATGGGCCAAAAAATATCCTCATGTGTACCTTGCACTTTGTGGTCCCACACTCTTCTCATCGAATGATGAAGACGCCTTTATCCGACTGGCGGGTATTTTCCCCGACTCCATCCCCAGCGGATGCATACAATCATCTCCAATCCATTCTCCTCCTGCAATAAAGACAATTAAATTATTACTCACAATTTCCGTAACAACAATGAAATATCATCAGTCACTTTCTTTTAAGTACCATTCACATTGCAAGTCTTTGCTGCCTAACATGTACATGCCTTCTGCGTCCAATCACCTGCATTTCTTCTCTGACTCAAGCAGTTCAAGCTTCCAAGAAAACTCACTTGAGCTCACGCATTTGCAGCAGTAAGCGAAAATCGAATGCATTTTACAGTGAAAATGAAAGAATCGAAACATTTTTCAGCGTAAACCCCTCCGTCAGATTCGCCTTCTTCCCATCATCTTTTTCTCAGACTAAATCTGTGCAAACAAAGGGAAGGGGAAGGAAGTGAAGGAGCAGCTTGGTTAAAGCGGATAAGGCACGCACGTGTCCAACAGGGAGATCTCTCACTCCTCTCTCTCTCTTTCTTTCTTTCTTCATCCTCTTTTCTCTTCGTCTTCCCGTCCCTTCATCAAGACGTTCCGGAGGAAAAATCGACAGAGTTGTATAAAATATGACGCCAGTGCAGTAGGCCTGTTTTTCCCGGCTTAGCTTAAGCATGCTAGAATTTGATGAAACTGGAAGCGGAGGAAGAGACTGTGACAAATGGCGGCTCATGGTAGAAAATCATACATGCGATTGACGTATACAAACACAATGGCCAAGAGCCAGCCATTCTCTTTATATCTCTGATTGGCCACATTTGTCACATTGAATTCGTGGTACTGCCGAGTGTTACTGTGCAAATGCTGTAGATTTTTTCTCTTTCCTTTCAGCGTCAAAGCTCACAGAAGCAACATCAAAGACCATTGTCATCAATGACCATTATTAATAGGAGGAAGAAAGGATCCCAGCGCTCACTCTCTGCCCTGTATGCAACGACGAGTACGAGATTAATGAGCGCGAGACTGGAAGGAAGCTAAATCAGAATTTCAGGTGTCAACTGACGGACTATCAATAATGCTTACAGCTAAACAAAGGTGACAACCAAAAGTGTGGCTCAATCTCCGTGCAAACGATAGCTTTTTCCTCTTAGCAATTTGAGAATGCTACTACTTATGGAATAATGCACGGCAGACTTCAATTGCTTGCTTGTTTACTCAACCTTTAAATTGAGCTGATTTTCCTACAGGGCAACGCATGCTCCAACATGTCCACCACCATACCATTCCATTGATGGCCTAATTTAGAATTCTCGAAGGAGGACGATGATGATGATGCAGCAGCGAGAGTAAGGGGAGCAGTAGGAGTGTTGGACGAATGACTGATATGGACTGACCTAAGAATTTGGTTTACTCGCTCTATCTGATAAGCATGACAATACGGAAGGTATATATACACGAAAGCAGACATAGTATCAGTTATGTTGTGTGCATACTTGCATCATAAACGCTGACTAGAGGTCTGCTAGATAGTGAGTTTGCTTGTTATTTCACTCTGGATCTGACTTGGAAATGAAGTAGCAACAGCCCTTGTCATTATTGTACTAAGAAGTCACTAGGCAAACGACTCTGTTGGGACAAGTGTCAGTTTAAGTTGTTCAAGGTCTTGGTGTTCATCATAGAAGCTACTGCAATATTTGTTAGTGAAGCTAGTTAATTTTGACAGCGCTCAGTGCTCTTGTGAAACATTTTCTCTAGAAATGGGATCACAAGGCTCTAAACCCGAGGATACGCCGAATTTTTCAGGCTCGTCCGCCGGTTCTATGGTTGGGCCCGATGGGGCTGTGCAGCTTTATCATGTAAATGAACTCATTTTAAGCGCGTCTTTCTTCTTCAGAGATTTCAAAAACCTATCTGTTATGTTTTTGGTTACTATTTGAATGTCCGGTTATTATCTGTATTTTATTTTTGTGTGCAGATCGCTTTCTGGCGATTTATTTGGGAGATTTAATTATTTTTCTGAATATTTGATTTCTTTGGCATTACAGTCAACATTTACCGGCCTGGGGAGTAAGGGGCTAATGAATGGAACTGGATACGCTTACAACAACGTATTTCCCGTCCTCGCTTCATTCACTTTTGAT
>JAQIWI010001724.1:0-15063 GCA_034698825.1 Deuterosminthurus bicinctus
GATGGATGGATGGATGGATGGATGGATGTTAGCATTTTTCTAAACCAAAAGGACAGTCCCATGTGAAGTGGAAAAATAAGTGAAGGAGCATCATGATGATGGTGTTGACGGAACGTTGATATTATTATATTGTGAGTGAAGCGTGCTGTTGTGGCATGAGAGCAGACGTACGTACTAGAGAGGGTTATAAGCATTAATTGATTGCTATTATGTAAAAAAAATGTCACGAGCATTCTGTTGTTGTGAAGACACGTATAATAATGATACACACACACGAGCCTCTGTAACAACAAACGTGTAACTGCAATGCACACACATACAGGGGCATCCCATAAATCCATACATTAATGCCCCTTCTAGTCAGCACGTTTCAAAGCGCAGCTTATCAAGGGTACTACAGATTACTAATAATTAGTAATAATAATGATTAACAATAATAATAATACAATTGATAAAACATTGGTTGTTGTGAGTATGGCAAGGGTTTTAGCACAGTTACTACTACTACTACTAATATATACTTACCAATATGTAATGTATGGAATCTAACAAGATTTGATTATTGAGGAAGTAACTATGTAGCATTATTGATTCAGATAGGGCATGGTCGATCAGTGACTCTTATCACACATGCAACACTAATTATGAACATTATTATGAAGATGTTTAAATTTGTACGGGAAAACAATAATAAGATGGTCGAGAAGACATTCTTTTACGAGTGTGCACACACATGCATAAAGAGCTGTAGGATTTTAGTCTGTTGCTACAACATTGAAAACAATTAGCCTGTGTGTTTGAGTACCATCTACGTATAATTAGACATAAATTTACAGCGGTTGTATTCATTGATTGTAATCATATAGTTCATAGCGTGGGAATGATGTCGGAAGGAAGGGAATGACAGAGTAAACTTATTTGTTTGTCCTACTGTTATATACTTGAATACCTGTAACGCAAACAACTATCCATCTAATAGGCGAGTGAGAGTATGCTACACTAGTGAATGTTTTTATTATTCAGATTAGGACGATGATGATGAAGCCATAGTGACTGGCTATTTATTACTCTAGAAAATACTTGTACTATTGCTTTGCTCCATGGGAATTTTATCTGATAGGAAAAACTATAGTGAGAGAGGGAATGAAATGTGGACTTGTGTTTGGGAATTACTATGATCCGGCTTTATTATGAGTTAATTAATTCGCCAAACCGTTAAGCTAAATAATATTGTGGAGTACAATACTTGTAGTGATTATTACTGTCGGCACAGTTGGTTGCTTCCTCTATGTGGATCACGTGACCAAGGTTAGAAAAGTGATTTGTCTGATGAGAGTCTGGAGACAGTATAATTATTATATGAGGATCCTGTACTGTCCAGCTGCTAGCAGTAGTAGCCGGAGGATTTAGCTTGAGAATGAAGAGGATTCCAAAGAAGCTTATTATTACTATTATATCAATTCTTGCGTTGGTATTAGTCAATAAAATTTACGAGTTTAGTCTGTTGTTGTCACAAGATTGTAATAGTGTCAAATCTAACTGCCATGTGTATGTGTGTTGTGCTACCGCTTTGAAGAATGGACTTATTTTGTTTCCTATCTATATACTTGTTCCCTCCCAATGGTGTTGTGATGTGGGAGATTTCCGTGTGGGCGTAAGATTGAAGAAAGAGAAAAAATACAATGCACACTCCTCCTTGCTTCCAAATTCCTCTAATTAACTATACGTACACTCATGTACAAAAAGAATATGAAGGATCCACTACTACTGTATGAGCTCTATGATCATTTACTATTATTATTCTGTTAAAGTATTTTAAATGCGTATTCACATTTTATTGTATTAAGTATATGGAACTGACGAAGTGAACCATGACTGTTTGTATA
Organism: Deuterosminthurus bicinctus; assembly: GCA_034698825.1. Classification (NCBI taxonomy): domain Eukaryota; kingdom Metazoa; phylum Arthropoda; class Collembola; order Symphypleona; family Bourletiellidae; genus Deuterosminthurus; species Deuterosminthurus bicinctus. The sequence continues at coordinate 1,887 of JAQIWI010001724.1, forward strand.
CACATAATTTATTTCATCTTTGTTTTGTACTCTTCTGTGTTACTATTATTATTATTATTATTATTGCAAATGCCATATATTACTATTAAGACTATGTTACACAGAGCTATTGTTGTTAACTGTTGATTATTTAACCGTTGGCACATAATCACGCAACAATGATTCACCTGAACAGCCATATATATGTACTCTTTGTTGCACAACTCAACAATGCGTACAACCTGCTTGACTGAAAGCTTACTAAATGTTAAAATCAGGTGCAGTGAGCACTATATTATTGGAATCCTGTTGTGTATTCTGTACAGCTTGGACGTCTGTTTAATTCTAATGGTCACAAAATATATATCCATATTGTATGCTTCAATGTATACCCTTATATTATTTGTCAATCTCATCATTTATTTGAATCTCTACACACTAGGTCGGATGGCGAAAGGCATAGGGACGAATTGGGATGCAGCAACCGCAGCTTGTGCTAAAAAAAATAACTAGAAGAGCTTGAGAAATTTGAACTTGATGAATAAATTGTAGTTTAGCAGGCTGCGGAATTTTCTGTGGGCATCCCGTGGACGGCGTGTGAGAATTCTAGAGAGTAAATAATGTACAGGAGGTTGTCATGAGATTTGCAGTAACTCGTTTGATATGGAATTCATACATGAAAAAAAATGTCAGGCCTGTTGCGTTGTTGAGCTCTCCCGGTCTCCGTTTTTAGATCCATCCCAGCCATACACTACATAGGGTGATGATAATAATATTAAGTGAAAGAAATTTCTTAGCTAGTCAGCATCTATAGTTACTGAATACAATAGGGCGATGGAGTGAATGTGAATTTGACATGCCTACTCACTTCAAATTTTTGTGGACCATCATGCACACTTGATGATTTCACTACACAGTCGTTCACCTGCTTCTATCATTGTTCTTCCTGCAAATCTAAATACTTTCTACTCAAACCGAGCTCACTTTCTCCAAGTTCAAACAAAAAATTACAACATGCTATACTTGAACACAAGAGTCATTAATATACACAACATATTTGAGTTGATTAATGTGTAAAAATTGCCAAAACTCTCCACTTCAGAGTGTGTCTGTATTACTCCGAGAGTAATTTGAGAAGCTGTATATGTAACAATATATATATATGTATATCATAAATAGCTTGATACTCAATGTGAAAGCTGAAGCGAATTATTATTACTATTGAAACTGTTTGATATTGTTTAATCTCTTGTCTCTTACCTTGAACAGTGCTGCACGTAAATTAATAATGATGATGACAACACTTACTAAGTAAGAGAGTCCAAGAGAGTGATCGTAATATAGCTCCGCTATTGAATTTGGAACAATGTAAATGTTTACCATGGACACTAATACACGCATTGATCTCACTGCGTCAGAGAGATTCAATATAATTGAGAATGAGTTGGACTGTTACACTTGGAAGGGCTTTTTTTTGTTAATATAAAAATAGTTAAGGAAGTTTGCTGAGCTTTAGTGATGTTATAACTGTTTTTTTGCATGAGACTTTGTACAAATGATAATCAATATTAAAACCTTCTCAGTTGCTGTTTAGAAACCGCTGTAGCCTCTGTAATTTGATGGGGATGGCGGCATGTATGTTAAATGTGTCATATAATGTATTTTGTGCGAGCATCACATAATATCCTACTTTCTCTCGGTGAAAGCAGAGCTACAATGGACAACAAAAACTGCACATGTCAACGTGTATAAAACACATGGGAAAAAGATGAATATATATTTGACACATGTCTTCATTCCATTTGATTTGGACGTAATTGGCGAGTGGGAGAAGGGTGAGGGAAGGGTGACATGAATTGGATCAAAAGAACTAAAATACATTGTGATTAATAAATCTAAAAAAATTAATTAAGACATGTGCTTTCCTCTATAGATTAAGTCGTCTTCTTTCCGAGTAATGATAATAACACAATGGGTTGTGTACAGTAGCTTTAACAATAATTTGTTGTTACTAACCGCCGTACAAAAGAGACGGAGAGAGAGAGAGCTGACCTCGCGTCCATACTCTTTAGCGGAGTCACCAGAAGATGATTGGCATGTGAAACATATGCGATGAGATATACTGGTGTGTGTGTGTACTTTAATATAGAAAAAAATCTCTTGAGAAATCCCAGCCTATACCGTGTACATAGTTATAACTGTGCTGTATAATCATGCATTTTTCCTTCTGATAAAAATATTATTGTAAAATTATTAGATTAAATGAAGGATTACTATGGATAATAACAAGAGTTAAGTGACCGTTTAATACTCGTGCGCATGTCTTACTAATTAATTATTACTGTATGATCGTTTGTGGGTGTGTGTGTGTGGGTGTGTACATTCGCGAATCATAATACGGATAAGGGAATAGCATATAATTAAATGAAATGGTGAAAGGAAGGGGAAAAGAAGAAGCATTGACGACAGTTCATAAAAGCCAACTGCTGTGGATAATGAAGAGAGTCGTCCTCTGGATGTAATTAAGCCTACAATGCATTTTACTGGACGCATGCCTAATTCATTTAGCATTTAGAATGCCTCTAATCACCAAAACTAATTTATAAAAGCGAAGAAGAAGAGAAAAAGAAACAATTATTATTATTAATATATAAGAAAGGGTTGAATGAGATTTGAATGCTAATTATTATACATATATGGAAGTTTTATGTCAAACATTATTATTATTATATTGTGTGGTGGTGATATAAAATTATAAGGCCACTAAGCGGATCCCAGAGAACATTTGCTAAATAACAATTAATTCTTAACAAACGCTGCTGGAAGTGTAAATTCTAACAGGTGAAATTTTTGGGAGGAGAGATGAGAACGAGTGAACAAGATTAGCACAAGACGATGAAGATGAAGAAAAAGATGAAGATATGCGGAGAGTGAGAGGTTTTTTTAATCTCCCTCCTTATCGTTTTGGCACACACACACACATTAAACAGAAAACAAAAGAGGCATCATCATACGAACAAAAAAAATATAGAAGCGTCTATTGTAACATGTTACTAATTATTGAAGAGAAGCGGAGAAAAAAAATAGACATCATCAGTTATTATTATTTCAAGCCTGTCAGGATGATGCCACAGGAAAACCAATGTGAAGCACAACAGAAGAGATACATACAAAAAAAATACATAAAAAGGTGAAAAAAGGAACCATGTGTGTGCTAGACTGTACTACGTGTATTTTCATTTTGTCAATCAATAGCTGGCTAGTGGTTTAATGATAATAATAATACATCATACTTAATTATAATCATTATAATGAGAATAAAAATGGAGTAACTGTGTAATTATTAATTCAACTGCTTCTTTCATTTGGGCATTGTGTGCGTGTGTTTTTCCGTAGGTGTGTGTGTGTGTATGTTTGTGTATATTTATGTAAGGCAGCGTCCATGGAAAAGAGGAAATCAAAAGAGGAAGACGGAATTCCAACTGTATTTCCGTCGGAGAGCGGAAAGATGAAATGGATGAGATTCCACAGGAGTGTTTTTATTATTGCAAGGTTACATTACTTGGTGTATCGGTCTACCATTGCTTGTTATTTTAGCTATATACTACTCGCACACAAACCCCGCATACACTTCTGGTGTGACACATCCATTTGAAATTTCGCACCGGATGAGAGATTAAAAAAGAGATTTTTGAATGGTGATTAAAGTCGGCAGTATAGTGTAGTAATACACCCTGAACAGCTCCTCTATACAAGTTTCCTAAATGAATATTCTCCTTCTTATTTCTTTTTAGAGACACATAAGGGAAGAAAGGGGGAAGAGGAGTTTGAGAGGAGCATGTTAGAGATGAAGGCTCTTATTTTTAGCATATAAACTAATGCCCGATTCCCTGCTAAAAATAAATGTCACGACTACATAGTGTTCTTGACGGGAAATGCTCTCTCTACTACTACTACTACTACTACTTCTACATTTACTCTGTACTTTTTTCCCACTCTCTCCAACTCCCGGTGCATTATAATCTTGTGCACACACACGGTCATGTCCTGTGTCTCACTCACAGAGCAACTTTTTAGCTTCATCTTTCTCTCTCACACTCATTTGCTCACGCATAATCTTTGCACAGAGAGCCATTAATGGCCTCGTATCAACCGAAAATTTTCTTCTCCACTCTCATTTCCAGGTGATATATACACAGCTGTCACTGATTAGCGGTGTCGTGTGAAGGATTTTTGTGTTTTAGAACTGGTGTGAAGACTATGTGCGCCTTGTTAGGGGTTCATTGTTCTGTATGGTCATCGTAAGGCTGCAAAGATTGAGCAATGAGAATGAAGGACTATGGGAAGTGGTGGTGGTGGTGGCGATGGTGTATTGTACTGCTGTGGATTATCTGTTGTGCCTTTGTCAGTTCCTTAAGTACGCTCAGTCCAAGGGTTGTGCATACAAAACAGAGTATTTTCCAGGGGTTTCTTGGACCTGGGAATGCCCGTGTACCTAAACCCTTCTCCAGTACCTACAACTTTCCTGGGCTTGGAGGACGTCCTATAGTAGAAGTAAGTTGTTGATCTTCTTCGGCCATTTTAGCACGCTGTTTATGATGATTATAATGAAAAACTAAATGTTTAAATTGTAGTAATATCAGCTAGTTTGATTATCACGCTTGGCTAAACATTTCAGATTTTCAAAGGCATTCCATATGCAAACCCTCCAGTAGGGGCACTGCGCTACGATAGTCCTGCACCATTGCCACCATTTTCAGCTAGAAATGACGTCTATTTTGCCAACGTAACCAAGCCGGCTTGTCCGCGGACTTATGAGGAGGCGCTAAATAGGACCAAACCAGAGGATGGGATTCGATCTCTCAGAAAGGCACTTGATCTGGAGGACTGTCTCTACCTGGACCTTTATGTTCCTTATCAACGTAAGTCTCGCCCCAATTATATGCTTGGAACTGTTTAGGTCATATCTTGAAAACAAACAATGAATTATCAAAACAAAATTAATGCTTAATTTGTTTCTATAATTGTTTAAACTCATACACAATAATTATCATCTTTCAATTAAATTGTAGCTTAACGTAATAATTCTTTGCTTGTATAGCTAATTCGAAATATTAAGCATCACACAAACATTCATAAATCTTAACTCGCAAATGGATGCGAATTTAAAAAAAGAATTGACGGTTACACAAAAAAATATTTGACAGCAGCCAAAGAAAATTCTGAGGGCTACCCGGTTCTAGTTTATGCCAACTCAGTAGCAGACGACCCAAAGGAGCCTTGGGACGGTAGTAGCGTGGCGGCCATTGGAAACATCATGGTGATTGCCTTCCGATACCGCGTTGGGGTCCTCGGATTCGTTCAACCCGGCTTCACGGATGACACCCGCAACAACTTTGGCTTGTGGGATATGATTGCAGCCCTACAATGGATCAAAGTACGCCCGCTCTCCCATGAATTATCATATGGAATGTGCCCGGGCATATTATTGTCCCTGTTGAAAAATGAACTGGCTGTCGTTTGTAATGAGTATTAATGGGACTGCGGCTGTGTTTTGTGTGTGCACAGGAGAATGTGGAGAAATTCGGAGGGGATCCGAATGAGATTACGCTGATGGGCTATGATTTGGATGCAAATCTGGCAGGGATACTGGCATTGTCTCCTATTTCAGCTGATGCTTATGAAGGTAGGACGGTAATGTGTGTGAGTGTGTATGTGCGTGTATGTCTGTGAGTTCAATGTATTCTCCGGTGTGTGACTTTATGAGGGGCTCTACCAACTGTGTCTTTTTCTTTCAGGACTCTTCCATCGCCTCATCCTTTTAAATGGATCTCCGCTGTCCCCTACCAGCATAAATCATCAACCTCATGATACGACGGTACGTGAGTAATAGAACAGTGACAATCTTGGCCCTCCTCCAGTCCTTTTCCATGCGTTACTCGTCTTCAACTCTTGCTCCCAGCTACTTAAAACATATCAAATGAATCAAAAGTGGATGAGACACGTGTGTGTTTTCGTCTGTCTGTCTGTTTGTTGCTAGTATGTGAAGTTCTTGCCCCATCTATAACCCTCATTTTTCTTCTTTTAGTTTCACCTTTCAAGTGCTCTGCATTGCCCTCTGCATGACAGGGTAGGGGAATTGGTCTCTTGCCTTCGGTCCAAGCCGACTCCGGCCTTGTTAGCCGCGGCGGAGAAGATTGGGACGCCGTTATTGGCGTACAGATTTGCTCCTAATGTGGACGGGATCATCGTGAAGGAGGATTTTCTCCAAAATGGAATGATGAAGGTGAACACGAATCTGTTGGGTCGCTATGATGTCCTGTGTGGTCTGAGGGAAGGGCCCACGTTACCTAATGTGGGACGACCGCCATGGCAGAGCTTCAACTTAGATCAGTTTGTCACTGCCGTGATTAAGTTGACTTTGAGGATGGAACCGAGCTCGGAGCCAACGCAGGAGGTGAAACAGGTGAGCTGGGGGCATGGATAAGTGTCATGGCCTTTTTAATGTGTAATCTTGTTTGTCTTGTATAGAAGCTGAAACTGGCCATATTTCAAGAGTATGGCAGCTCACCATCCATGAAAGAGCTCATCTCTGACTTTCTCCTGGTTCATCCCACAATAGAATTGTTAAATGCACATTCCACAACTGGGAAAAATACTTTTTTCTACGTCTTCAAAGATTTTGATCCTCAAAGGAAGGGGAAGGTATGGGGGTGGATCGTCACGCTTTTAAGCATTCACATTACATTTGTACAAACTTGTTAAACATGCGGGATGTTCTCGTGGTTTTTGTTTATTTCTCTCGGAGCAGCACAGTGAAATTCCATACATATTTAGTACGGAAGTGTACCGCTGGAAATATGCCGGCTCTCCTCAAACTATCTCAGAGCTTCAGACCTTTGAGGCCCTCATTACTCTGCTGGCTAATTTCGTCCGTACAGGGTAAAGCTAATATATTATTCTGTCACTTGCGCACTACACACATGGCGCTAATGGCTCTTTATGCATCCATGCCAGAGACCCCAACATCTCGGATAGATCCGATAGGTATACCAATGCAGCGAGCTCTTGGCCGAAATACAGTGAAGATATGGGACTATATTTGGAAATTGGTATAAGTGAGATATTAATATTTCCAATCATGTTGTCCCTTTTTCCCCTCATGTTTTTTTTTTTAATTTTACACTTTTGTGTCTAATCTCCCCCCAGATTCGGAGCTTGTATGCATAAAACTGAAAGTGTGTTGCTTTAAAACGCATTGAATTTTCAGGTCGAGATGTGCGTGTTCCATCCAACTACCGCAAAGCGCAGATCATCTTCTGGTCTCGAATATTCCCCGCAGTCATTCAATCATTTGCTCGCTCTTACTTCAACGGCTCAGACAGTCATCACGAAGAGTTTTTCCCATTCGGAAAACCACCTAACGCACCAGACAACATGAACATTTATTCTGCAGGTCCCGGCTCCATTCCCAACTTGATCAATCCCCTTCATCCTAATCGAAATGTGAACATTTATGCTGCATCGCCCACAGCAAATTCTCAGCTGTCGCAGAATACAGTCGTTCTCATCGGTTGTTTGTTGCTACTGCTGAACACAATGTGTTTTCTGGGTTTATTTTATCAGCGAGAGCGACTGAAGAAGGCAGAGTTGCAATTACGACGGCGCTATATGGAGTCAGAACAACCATCATCGGCGCATGATATCGAACCTCATCACCAGCCGGACGACGATAGTGCATATCGTCGGGCTCCTGAGCGACCTCACTGTCCAGTTCCGTCAAGGGATGCCATGTCGGAGACCGAGACGGAAAATGGATTTGGACCCGACTTCCTAGGACCCAATTACGATCCTCGGACCAAAGTAAACCGATGGATGAATCTACAACAGCGAGATCGGCATACTGTGACGCCACCAAGTGAAATGATGATGGGATTTCCTCGAGACATTACCCCACCGCCGCCACCAATTCACATTCAAGTCAGCTCAATTCAAAGATCTTCCAAACCCCCCGAAGTTCTCCCACATTTTCCTTACCAGGAACCTTATCAACCGCCTCAAAATTATGACATCCCTTATGCCGACTCTCGGGCCACGTCCCCATCCATTGTCACCTCCCCTGCCTACAATAATAATCTCACCACTAATAACTTTAACAATGCAAATCGGCGAGGAATCCCGCCTTATGGAGCTTCATCCGAGGTTGGGAGTAGTACGAGTACAAAGAGGGGCTCCGTTCTTATCGTCAGGGACTTGGATCCTGTGGACGATGAGATTGAGCAAAGTGGACCAAAATTTGTCCCTGTCAAGACTGGAACTTTGAAGCGCTCTTGTGGCGTTGGCACTGATGGGGACGGGAGTAAAGAGGGCAGCACGGATGTGACCGAGAGCACAGACACTGTCAATAGTGACGGCGCAACGGCAGTAAAAAAGATCACTTTTGCTGATGGGCTCTGACAATGTCAACAATAATAGCAACACGTAATGATAATCAACTAATAATAATAATTCTCAGGTGCCTTTCTAACTGATTTAGTCAAACTTTACGTATTGCTACTATTATTAAACAATAGAATTAATTTAGCTTGACAAAATGTAATAACTACATACACAAGTCTGGTCGCAACGAATCTCTCTTTCTCTCACAGTCAGTTATTTGTATACATTCTTTTGTTTTTAGATTTAAAATAAAGACAAAACTAGATTTGAAACGCAGTTGTACAACCAAGACTCCACTTTCATGACCGACCTGACTGATTTCGATAAATAACATTTATTTAACACGCTTAAATATATACAGAGTAGTTCGACCCACGGAGCTCTTTGTATATAACATCGTTTCTTCTCACGCTCAATCTTTCCAGGTTTCACGTCTCACACAGGTCATGGTCAATCATATAATATCTTCACCCTCCAAATCCTCCTCCTCATCATCATTTGTTTTACCATCACTAACTCAGAGTTTTGGTAACAAAAAAAAATGTCCCTGGATATGCCCATAGTGTCTGATGATGATTGAAGGTCGTTTGGATTCTTCTTCAATCTATAGAGCCCTCCAAGTTTTATGAAGTGTGTGCATGATTATAATAATGAAGATGGGTTCATAGTTGGCATACACATCCCATAATAATGTAGCAATGTAAGGAGGAGGAGTAGTTTAGTCATGGTCCACCATACCAGGATATTTTTCTCAAGGGACATTTGATTTCGGTAAAGTGATTAGTATGAATGCTATACATGCTTTTGAGCATTTGCTTTTACATTAGCCACACAGAGTCTCATTCCATCTGCCTTGTACCAGTCTCATTCTATTGCTATTTCATCAAGTATGATATATAATAATATTAAAGGACTCACTGTTCAAAGTATGACTTGGTGATTAACTCTTGTGGATGACTCTACGGGGGGAAGCTGCCACAAGAAGTCGAGCATTGGAAGGAAGCAGCGAGTTGTGTGATTTGCTCAAACTAAATATTATATGCCGTATAGTGTGCTCGCATCACAAGTTCCACGGGCCAAGATGTTGGTGGATTCATTTGAAATTAGTAAGTTGGAAAGAGTCAAAGAGAGAACAAGTTTATATAATTAATCGCGGGGGAGCTGATTTTATTCCAAAAAATATTTCTCATAAATTATTCCTCCTTATACTCCGAAATCAAGGGAGTTAGCTTGATTGTGATATTTTTTTTTCTGTGGCCCAAAAGAGATAAATAACTGCTAAAATGATTATATAATGAGGTGCGACACACTGAATTCCATCTCTGCTCATATTGACTCTCTTATTGTGACTTGAGTTTTATTTAATATTCAAATTACATTATTACAAAGATTTTAAAAAATTGACTCTCTCAAGTCCTAAAAATGAGACGTTGAGGAAGGTGGCGGAGTAAAAAAAAATATACCAACTTATGTGGTCCTGACTATGGAACGTGTTAGCAATGAGAAGAGTTCGGAGCAAACAGGATCGATTCTTGTCAGTAATAATTTGGGAAACAGTGGGAATGGAGTAGCCACAACATCGGTGATTGTGGAAAACTTTAATTCCCTTGCAGTGACTCAAATGCAACCTGAAATGGACACGACTGGAAGTAATAATAATAATAATAATGGGAACAGTGATAGTAGTCTGGATGGTGCTAAACTAAGGGCAACTAATAATAATAATACTTACGCTAGGATGAAGAATAGTCATGACAAAAACGGTAAGTATTATATGACCGGGTCAATGTGATTTAGATTATGATCCAACCAGGATCTCTCATTCAAGTTCACCTTAAGATTTTGTGGTCGGTTGGTGTGCATTTTTTATTTATTTATTTTTTCTTCATGTAATTACTACAACTAAATGATGTAAGTGAGTGTGCAAGGGATTGACGTCAGTTTGCAAGAGGAGAGTTGTAAACAATGATGATTTGAAAGGGGATTATTGCAAGTTTTTCTTTCCCTCAAAACTCTTCTGTACATGTATTTCCAAGTAAAAACTGCAGTTATTAGAATGATGATGATGGTGAAGACCAAAGTCATACGTCTTCAAGATTGCATGGACACATTGAGCAAAAATTTTCAAGGGAAGCCCAGTTAAGCGGTCTGTTGCGTAATCAGTATATGAGTTACTACTGAAGGCGAGTTCGCTAAGATGTGCAGGTACTACTACAGTGTTCAATGTAGTAAAACTAAGAGTGTATGTGTATAGTTTCCAAATGCCTGTGGGCAATGGACAGGTGGAATCTGTAATCAAGTTGTCATTGTAAAAAGGCGCTCGCTCCTCCGATGTATAGGCTTCTGTGAAAACTATAAGGCAGGTAAAAGCATGAGCTATAATAATTATTAGTTGCACACTGACTCACACACACACACACACACACACACACACACACACACACACAGGAGAAATCAGAAGGGACTGGAAAGGTGCTAGTGGAAAAATGCTTCCAAATCACGTGCCGATTAAAACTGCACTCCCTCAGTTAGTCAGTTCTGATCCGAGCTTTATCAAGGTTGGTCCATTTTAGACCCTGCTGCTTCTTCAATGTGTCCAGTTTCTATAGTGATTCCATTGTGCTGTCATATTCATTCTTCTCAACTGTATAGCCAATATTTCTCAACGGGATTGGACCAAAGTTGGTAAGGAAGTTGATCCTAGTGTTTTGCGAAAGAAAAAAAAATGGACAAAATTAGAGCCATTTTGGCTGGATATTTTTTTATTAACGTGACTTTGTTCTTTTGTAGCAAGTACATTATTATGACATGTGTAGGGTGGGATGTAGTGTATTAGGAAAGACAAGTGTGTGTCAATCTGACCCGTGCTTCCATCGATGTGCTGGCTGATAAATGTAGACTGATAATATCAAGGTTTGTTATCTTTAGATAACTTAAGCTAATTACTTGAAATTGTCTGTTGAAGGCCTAAAAGAGCACGTAGCTTTGTTTCCTATAGGCCTCCGTAGATTGTCCTCAAATAGGTCGAAGGCGGCCAGATCTAGAAAGCAGGTGTCACCTTGTTTTTTTCTTGCGGACAGAATTTGGGAATGTTGAATTATTTAATTGAATCCAGTAGATGATGCATGAGAATTCTAATGACAGTATTTCATAAGGCCTCGTCTGTACATAACACTCGGGCGACAAAGACGCGTAAAAATTCCTCGTGTCAATAATAATTGTGTGCGCGCTTGGGAACACACAAAGCACTCAATGTTTGCAGATGAGAAGAAATCATGAATGCACTGCATGACAGATTATGGCAGTCAGGATGTTTTTTTCATACATAACATGACTCTGTATGTGCACAGTGGTTTAGATTTTGACAGTTAAGTCCAGAGAGAGAGGCTCTATAATGGTCTTTAGTCCATCTGCCGTCATTATTTTTAGAGCAATAGCATTATGTGCACTATTTACTTTAACACTTGCACTAATAGAGCTACTTGAGCAGTTTCCTCCCTACGGAAATGCCACAAGTTTTTCTCCTAAGTCATTGGACCAGCACCTTTAGTAGTGCGGGAAAGATACAGATTCGTCATCATCTTGCCAATTCCATTGTTGTTCGGATTAGTGTACATTTGGAACAATGAATATAATTATTGCGTCTTCATCTTGGTGACGTTTATGTATTAACCTATATAGACTAAAGGCACATTATAAGTTGGACTTTTGTGGCCTCATAAAAGGGCGCACAGAGTTTATATGCGAGCACATGTCCTGTTCAGTTGGATGCTGTTAGTTTTAAATGGATGACTTATCAAGAGGTATTGTAGTAGTTGGAGATTAAGATAATAATAGAGTTTGGGGGCATAATGGGAGGATCAAGGTTGTGTTGCAAAATTATTTAACAGGAGTGAGGCGCCGTTGTTGAAGCAGTCCCTATATATATATTGATGATTGATGTGGCTTTGGCAATCCTCCTTCTTTAATATGCTCCCCTTGCACTGTTGCTAGGTGGCATTGAATTTCCAGTTAGTTGTTGTAATGGGTGATGTGATGATGGAGTGATAATTATCACGCTGCATATATCTCCATTGGCAGACTTAAATATTATTCACTCATCCCGCAGTCTTCTTCATGCTCAACATTAGCTGGAGTATTAGGCGTTTTTGACAAAGGACATGGATGTGTGTGCGGGAGATTACTGAGGATTCTTCTTGAAATAAATGTGGGAGAAACTGGCTTCTCACATAAGTCAGTCTGGGCCTGCCAGATTATTGTATAATGATTGCTATCGTCGTCAATTCATATTGTGAGTCTGTACATGTGCAAAGGCTTTTGTGTGTAATTGATATGCAGCAAGCTCCGTGTGTGTGTTTGTGTGTGTGTGAGAGAGAGAGTAATGTGTCTGCTGATGTTACAATTGTCCCAGCCGCACACACACAGGAAGTTTGTAAAAAGTCTGTGCAGCTTGTCTACGTAAATGGGAGATAATTAGTGTATATAGTTGGGGAATACCGGAGGATAGCACGTTGCATTACAAGCTTGAACAACCCACCAACTAGTACAATCACCCTCTTTTTTTTAAAGTCTTCACACTTATTTCCCACATGGACGTCAATAATAAGACTGTATACCGCATTTGCCGGCGTTAGGCATTTTAAAATGACGACCACGTGCAAGTGAAGCATTAAAAGGGAATATCATTTCTGATGAAGAAAATCAAGTGGGAAGTTTGGAGGAAATGGTGTGTAGAAAGACTGAGCTTTATATTCACCTT
>JAQIWI010001725.1:0-15056 GCA_034698825.1 Deuterosminthurus bicinctus
CTCATTCCACTATCAATTCGTGTCAGCAGTTCCAATGATGCTATTAAAAATGAACGTAAAACTTTGAACTTGAGTATACTCACATACATGTGAGAATAAAATATGAGGAATGGCACAACTTATAGAAGTAGTGCAATGTGAGTGCTTCTTACGTACGTCCGTAAATTCCATACACAGCTATAGAATGGAAGACAATGTGAGCCCAAAAGAACAGGAGACATTTGAGAATCGAGGATATCAGTTTCATCGTAGAGAGTTGCAGCACTGATAGGACACTCAAATGCCAATATTTGATATTTCACATGCTTTAACAAGTGTTTCAAACTATCGACTAAAAGTTGACTGTATTGCTAGGAAACAGAGCGACACTGGAAACAACATGGCCGTTTATTTCACACGAGTGTGACGAAAGTTTCCATTGCTGGAATGAACTAGACATTGCATTATTACTCTTCCAAGTAACGAACAAGAAGATGCAAATGGATGGAAAGCAGAAGCGTAAGGGACATTTAAAAAGTAGTATTATACATGCTGATGTTTATTCTGTTGATTTGAGCCTCCTGAAGGAGGCAAGAGTATTTCCACTTGGTTCTATGGCTTACCTTTCAAACATTTGATTGAGGAAAGTTTTCGCCCAATCCAACACAAGCCCTTACTTCCCTGTCCCACATGCAGAAGAGTAGTAAAATGGAATAATTTACCGCCCTCTGACAATCTCAGGGCTCATGAAATGACACAATTACGATGCCGGTATATTTCATGTTTGAACATATGAATAACGTACACAAAGCCAGCGTGATTGCACATTGCACAGAGGTATTTCATTCCTAAAGTGACCATCTGGTTTTTACCATACAGGCAATCATCTGTAGTCACATTTCGCTTAGCATTTTTATTACGTGTGTAACGATTCGGCTCTATCCCACGTGGGATCTCTTCTTCAGCAACTTTCACTTCCTCCAGACTCTGGCATTTACACTGAAATTCTTCTTGACCATCGAATTTTATTAGAAGTAATGTGTGCTACGCCCACCTATGAGACCTTGATGGTCTGTATATGTTTCCTTTGCACACTAAATTTATCCATTGCTATTTTCATCTCATGCCCAGTAGTCGTGGAAGTTGGTCTGTAATGTAAACATGGAATAAATTTGCCCGTGAGTGGCCTTGTAAAGTGGTACTAATACAAGGCATTCATGAATTTTCTCACTATTGACTCATTACCACACAATACGTGACTGTCTTGTAACAAGTTTACTTCCCGTGTCCAAGAACAGCTGAGAATGAAACAAGTACACATACCATCATACACATTCAATGTATACTTTATTGTCCGTTGTTATGAGAGTCATAAATCGGTAGCAGATGAGTCTATTATTTTACCTTCTCCTGTACTAGTAATACAGTATAATACGTACATCAAAGGTCTTTGAAGTACCACTTGGACACTTTCTGCGTCTGATCTGACGCATGAAATAATGCGAAACGCTTCAATGCGACGTTCGACGAATGTGAGTTCCTATTAGCATGCGTTTGATATAAACAAGTCAACCGGCAGTGAGATCATTCATGTGGAACAGAAACATGAAAAATGTTTCAAGTTAGAAAGCCTTTTGCCGGAAACGCCGTACAGTTCAGTTCAAATGTTACACACATTGCATTCGTCATAGTTTAAATGTCCACAGACAATATGCATCATGAGGTGCGTCCTTGTAACATCCATGTACCTCAACTGATCAGTTAAACTTATGGCTCAGACACAAGAGCAAATTTAAGCTGAAATAACTTCGGTAAACACTTTGATGTCCTAGACAGCCTTTTTAGTGTTGACTTCTACAACGGAACGCATCCTCCAAATACCCTTACACAAATAAATAAACCAAAATTAGGTAAGCAGCTTCTGCACGCATCCTCATTCAAGTGGAGGACTCTGCGGAATATTGAAAAGCCCAAGTTGCCAATTGATGGTGAAGTGGAAACGTGGAAAATAAGAAGGAAAGTTAACTGAATGCTTCCCACATTGCTCCTGTCCACTCACTCTCTCGTTCGTCACTCATTTAACTTAAGCGTCGCCCTAAAAATCATCCATGCAAAGGTTACGCAAATGAACATGACAAAGGCTATTGCAAACTTGCAGGTGCTCCGCTGCAGCAGTGACAGTAAAAATCACGTGTGTAGTACCTATACAGAAGGAAACGTTGGAAATCCATTATTATTCAACACCTTCACTTTTCTGCATGCTCACATCTCTCTCAAGCTATCTTGAGGCTAAAGCTGACAATGGTCATTACAAGGTGTGTGCACCTGTGCACAAGTGATTTTGCACTAAACAACAAAGACGACGACGCAACAAATTCTACCTCAGTTCGCTCTTAATTAGGCACAATTCCTCTCCTCATTTCCATGCATGATAATGATAATTCATCATCACTTCTTTTGCACCCTCAAAAACCTCCCTCTCACATCCAGTCTTCAATCATTATTCCAAACTCAAGCGTGTAGTAACTGTTACGTCGACGACAACCAGGCTGGCCGGCCAACTTGATGCCTTTTAAAGGCTTTTAAAATGAACAGTGAGTGCGTGTGAGGTTGCCTTATCGAAAAAAGATCAAAAAAAGGAACAAAATCCATATGTGGCTCAATGGAGCACAACTCGCCAAACTCCACTCACTTTTTACACAAGCTCACCACGGTCCTGACCTAAACAAATCAAATGCGAGTATAATCCTATGTGCCAGCCAGCCTTAATTGCATTTACTTTAATCAGTTGACGTCTCAGCATCAGCTTGTTGCTGCTAAGGCCTCGTTCCTCAACAGTCTCATCACATAATCACCTGAGAAGGTCCTGGCAGCCAAAGAAATATATCTCTAGCTCTGTCACACAAGTCCTAACTTCATTATACTAATTAATTAGGGCACTCATGAACTATAGCTGCGCATATGCACACGGGTGAAAACTCCCTGCCACTGTTGCAACAACGTGAGTATATAAGACGGCTTTCATGAGCCAACAACAACAAGCAATAAGCTACAAACTTGGCCCTAATCGTCTCTATAGTATGTGATAAGTGTGGCAGGAGAAAAAGGACGCGGCGCATGATAAGAAAATTACTTGTGAGATAAGCGGCTTGTACACACACACACACACACACACACACGTGCAAATAAACAATCATCTTCTTGGCTCTCAAGATCCGCCTAGGCTTGTTCGGGATCATGAAGATGATGATGACAATGGAAACTTCATATCTTGTTAGAATCTGTCATCTTTTGTTATACACATGTATAGAAAATCAAGTCGAGTACGAGGGGGAGAGCTGTATGTAATAAACAAGGAAACTTGAACCATGATCGTCCCGTATTTAAAGTCACAATAAAACAGATCTTAATGGCAAAATGTATAACATGCGCCGCTTCATTAATTCCAGCTCACATTCTACATTCTGTCCACATCTACAAACACACACACACAAGAGCGGGATGTGCGTGTCTTTGTCAAGGGACACATAAGGGAAAGGGAGGGAATCATATTTTTGTGAAGGAATCATAGTACAAAAATTATTGCACTTTTATTGAGTCCTCACATTTCATTCTTAAGGGACATGAGGACAGGATACAGACTGACTGACTGACTTGCTGCCTTATATGTAAACAGTACATAGGATGTCCTCAACATCATTTCCAATCCAATATCCCATCCCATACAAAAGGGTAGACATTATTTGGGTATATACAGCCTAAACTTTTCCCCGTATTTCCTTCCATTCCAAACATCCATCTCACTGACGGACTCCATCCCATAATCCTCCTCCATAAGCAAAAGCCTTGAGCACAATCGAGCTGCTGCTCCTTTGCCTTTTCCTCCGTCTTCTTCTTCTTCTGCTTACTTGCTTGCTTACTTTGTGTACTCGAGGCAGAGGAGCCAATTCCATGTGACGTTCTCTAAATTCAACACGTACGAATTTACAAAGTAAGTGCAGGAGCAGAGAGGTTTTAATAATATTCCCAAATTATTATTAGGGTTCCGTGCACAGTGGACCCTCCGTGGTGATTGAAAAAGACAAAAACAGTGGGAAATCTTGCCAGTCTATAATAATAATTGTTGTCATTAGTATAGTATAGCTTTCAAATATGTGTTGAACTATATAGTCGAGTTGAAATTATTTCATTATCCCTTCACAAAAACAGTCATCAATTCTGTTCATCTTACACGCAAACTATAGGAGGAAAAAGAATGGAAACAAAATGAAGATCAACAATACTTTATCATAGTAATCGCATTTATCATTTCTGCACTGGATCGAATAATGCAATGAATTCCGTGCTTCTGTTCAATGTGGTGAGTTGATTATCCTGTGAAGTGTTGATTTTTAAGTGCGTACTAATTAAGTGTTAGCAGTGACTGAAAAGTTAATGTAAAAAAAGTTTACTCGTAGTTACGGTTCGGTGATCAGAAGTATAATAATGGAGATAATAATGCTGGCCTTTTCACAATTATTATAATTTTTTTTTTATATTTGAGTGTGATTTTAACCGATTTCGTGTTCAAAGTTATTGGGAGAGATTTTAGTAACTATATAGTGGGGGTGTGATTGGGAAATTGGGATAAATTCGGGTTGGTTTTTTGTCTTTTGGTGTCTGATTGAGAGTAGAAAGTGTTAGAAATTTAGTTTTATGTTGGGATTTGTGGAAAATATATTAAGAATGTGAGATTGTTAGTGCTGCTAGAGGCCCAGGCCCAGGAAGTTGGATGAAACTGATTCAATTCAGTCTGACTTGATATTCATTTTTTTAGGAGGCATTATTGCCAGATGCTTTTCCGAAGTAGAATTGATTTATTATTTGGAAGGCGAGTGTGAATGTTGGGGAAATAATATGTCATTTAATTAAATACACGTGCTGCTGTGTAGAGGGAAAACCAAGGGAACTATTAGCTTCGCATATATTTGTAGGTGTATTTTCCAGGAAGAGGTGAAAGTTGAAGACAAAAGAAGTGCAAAAGCCAAGAGTAGTCACAGGAAATGATGAATTAGAAAAGAAAACAAGGAGCATGGAAATTAATTAGACCACAAGAAAATCACAGTGCGGTTTGACAGGAACATTCATTGTTCATCAAATATGTCGAGGGAATCGGGACGGAAGGTGTGAAGACATTTGCAGTAATGTGTACCGTGGGAAGCATTGATCTTTAATGTAATAATAATGTTATTATGATAGGGAAACAGGATGGGGGGAATATGCAGGGGTATTCATCAATGAGATATTGAACATGATTAATTCACACGACATACAACTCTCTATTTTTGAAGTCATCCGACTTATTAGTTGTCTCTGTATTGAGAGCTTTGGACTTGAAGTTGACATTTCGTCCAACAAGTTTGCTTTGAAAGCCAGTCTGGATGAAGCTGCTGACACGTTCTTCAAAGTTTTTTTTAGAGATTTTCCCGTCAGGAAAATTTACCGGAAGAAGCTTGTCAGTTATTATAGGTCAAGGTTTTTAATCCAAATCTCCGTATTCATTGTTTTGCAGGCACGATGGTGGTCAGGAGTGAGTGAGTGAGTGGTCTTGTGGGAGCCTGTGCGGGGTACTTTGATGCATGTTCCAAAGGATAATGGAAATTACTGCTCACATTAAAAAATTGAGTCAAGTTTTTCACGATGATTGTGCGAGTTGGCAAGTTTCGGGAAAGAATCGTGTGAAGAGGAGCAATAATTCTACTGCCCCTTCAGTGTTTGTTGTTCAGAACTGTCCTAGGATTTTGTGGGAAGAAGCAGTGGAGATTTTTGACATTGATTGTCGACCTAGTGGGGTGAACAATGTCTTCTGGAGGTCGAATCAATAAGCCCTACGATTACTTGCTTAAATTTCTCCTCGTTGGGGATAGTGATGTAGGGAAGCAAGAGATTTTAAATTCCTTTCAAGATGGATCCCACGAATCTCCTTTCTGCTCAGGCTCCAGTAAGTTGTGTCGCAGACTTGAGTCACTTTTTAAGCCTCATTAATTCACATGTCTCATGTCATTTCACAGCTGGGTACAAGACTAAAACTATCCTGTTGGATGGGAAAAAGGTCAAATTACAAGTTTGGGACACTTCCGGCCAGGGACGGTTTTGTACAATATTGCGATCATATTCGCGTGGAGCTCAGGGAATATTATTAGTCTATGATATTACAAATAAGTGGAGCTTTGATGGACTCGACCGGTGGCTTCATGAAGTTGAAGAGGTGAGCAACATAAAAAAAAACTTTCTCCAAGAGTCCACTCAGCTGGAAATGTTCCAACTTATATGGTCTGTATATTTCAGCATGCCCCCGGAGTTCCTAAAGTTTTGATTGGAAATCGTCTGCATTTGGAATTCAAACGACAAGTTTCAGTGATTGAGGCGGAGGAGTATGCAGCTAAGCACAAAATGGGGTTCTTTGAAGTCAGTCATCTATGCAATTTTAATATCGATGAAAGTTTTGTTGAGCTCAGCCGAATGGCCTTACAAAGGAATGGTATGGAACGACTGTGGCGATCGAACAAAGGTATTGATTATCAGAATTTTTTCAGTCTGCTGTTAGCGGATTGCTCGCGAAGGTCATTAATGTTATAATTTAATTTTGTTGTAATGATTTTTCAGTTCTGCAACTCAAAGAACTTTCATGTCGAGTCATTGTAAACCATACAACTGTGTACGGGATCGATCAGCTGCCTTTGCCAAATAATCTAAAATCATACTTAAAGTCGTATGCGATGACACGCTATTCCACGCAGTACAGAAGTCTGCCTGCCAAGTTTCCATCTAAGAAAATCAAATTCCTCACGCCGAATGATGCTGCCCAGAGCTCATGCGGTGGAAAGAAGTCATGTTCTATCGTCTGACGTATGACCTGCCCTAGCTGGCGCACCAGATGTTTGGGAGGAGAACTTTGATCATCAAAGTAGTATCGACGATCATCATGTTGTGTTTACCTTGTGTAGGAAAATCAGAACTGTGTTTGTAACATGTGTTGCTGTTGGACTGTGCGACCTCGTCGGGACTTTAATTACCGGGAGGGACAAGATGATGTTCAGCTCTGTCGTGTGTTCTGTGTGTGCGTGGTAGGCGCAGGTAAAAAAAAAATTAAGAATAAGCAACTGTCTCTGTGGCAGTTCAACAGAGTGATGAAATTTTTATATGTGATGTGTGCAATAGTGTTTAGAAAGAGACCGAGAGAGAGAGAGAATGTGTGTGGAACGGTGTAGAAAGATTGCGGAAAAAGGCATTTTTGCATATTACTCAATACAATAATGATACTTGGATATCTCCTATTTTAATATTAATTTGTACTGCGTCAAGAAAATGAGTCGATAAACATCGTCGTGTAGTATAATTATTGTGTGCGTTGCAGCAACTTGTAATGTCAAATATATTATCCTTTACTACAATATAGAGTCGTAGAGAGTTGGAGAGATGATAATTTCAAGTTCCACGTTCCAAGCAAGCATCGCTTTATGTATTTTTCTGTCGTATATAGTGATCATGATGATGAGCAGAGTCATCATTATCATTGTTTAGCTATATTTTATTATGTCATCACATCAAACGGTGACCTATATAGTTTTACAGTTGAATTCAGTACTGATTTTGGCACATTGTTTGCATCGAGTTAGCGCAACGTTATATATACATATATTCTTGTTTTTTTGTTACTAATGTTTACTCTGAACGATGTGTATAGCTTCTCATATTGTGCATACTCAATGAAACTCTTCGACATATTAAAGACTACAATAATTGTCAGATTGACGATTTCACTCAAATCTATAAAGTTCACCTCAACAGTTGTTCCTTATTGATGCACCTGGTGGGCTCATTCATCCTCTGAAGAGGGACTGACGAAGGAAAATAAGTGAAGCTACAGGCAAAATAATGGGCATAAGAACAGACACCAGATTTATTCCAATTAGAGTAACTTCTAAAGCCAACCTCAGATTACAAACGAGATGAAATATATAGAAACATTGTTGTAGAAAACCCTGAGGGCAATTACAGAAATAGCTCAGACAGCAAGGTGACGGGCCTCAATAACACCGTCATTTTCCCCAAAGTTTCGGATCCCATCCTTATCAACAATTTTAACTTGGAAAGTTGGCAGATTAACAATGAGCCGCTTGGAAATTTCTGCAATACATTTCTTCAAAAGTTGAAGGCCCTGCTCTGGAGTAAGATCTTCCTTGTAGTACGCATCCATGGTGGACAAAGTGAAATATCCTCCGTAACCATGGGCACAGTAAGGCAGCTCCACTAAAGTAGCCAAGTAATCCATATGGAATAAGTGAGACTGACCTGTGCCCTTATCAAAGCCAGCCATCAAAAGGTTGCACTGGTACGGGCTCTGAAAAGAAAAATTGACGTAATGAAATCCACCAAATTTAATATTATTTACATGCTTATTGACCCGTTCGAAAGCTCACTACAAGCATGCCACGTTTTTTGATATTAAATGCATAAAAGTAAGTTTTAATTACCCTGCTTCTAAGCGACTCTGCAAGATTACGCCTGGTAAAATGAGCAGCTGCCCTGGGTGACAGTTCATAGTCGTTTCTCATTTTGTACAGCTGGACATTCTTGGCAATGTACTCGGAGAATTGTGCCGTGTCACCCGCTTCTCCACTCACAGCCATCAGCAAGTTATCCGAAAGTTTCACAAACTTGTCTTCGTCTATTGCAGAAAAATAGATAATTATTCTATAACATTCTTCTATATTATATAAGTTCTCAAGAATTCAACTAATATGAAATAAATAAATTTTTTAGTCGCTTCAAAATTACCATGCTTCATGACGACAATTGACCGGGCGTCAATTCTGTCCGCTGCCAGCAGCACAAAATCTCTGAATCGGATTCCCAACAGGCACTCCATTTTATTATAGAGAAATTTTTAGTTTCCAGTCACAAAGTCGATAATTTACTGCTGTTTTTCTCAAATACTTCAAAAGAACAATTTGAGCACAATTTATTTTACCGACTGACTGAAGAATAACTCGATTTTCTGCAACTCATTCTTTTTGAAAGCTACCGGCTCTACATTCAGTTGACATTACTCAATGGCGCCAATTCAAATCCAAAGTCAATGACTCGCATTTGGGTGGCACGTGTCGTCGAGTTATCACTTTCATCGGGCTTGAAATAATTCTGTTACTTAACTTAAAACAGTCGAGCATTAAACAATCTTGCGTTTCTTCCACATTGTTTCCCTTAAAATAAATTGGAAAAATGAAGATCAAGAGATATAAGAAGATCCAGCGGAATATGGGGTTCTTCCAGAAGCATTTTGCTTTCCGATCGCCCTACCAAATACTGATAGATGGAACTCTAGCAAATGCTGCATTGCAAGTAAGTAATTGAGTAAGATTGTTGTAAGCCTTTGGAATGTTACAGTAATTAATTAGCACAAGTTATAAAGAAAACTGTGTTTGAAAAAATTTTTTGTGTTTGTAGAACAAAGTGAACATGAAGGAGCAATTCCCTAAGTACTTGAACTCATCAGTGAAGCTCCTGACAACTTCATGCACCGTGATAGAGACTCAAGAAATAGGTGCCGTACTATCAGGAGCCCTTCAAATCCTCCAGCGATTTCCTCTCCACAAATGTGGTCATAAAGACAAGAGTTTAGCTGCTTCCAAATGCTTGGAATCCATGGTCAAGCCGGACAATCCGAATCGATATATTATTGCAACTCAGGACATGGCCCTGCGAGAGCGGTTGAGAGAAATTCCAGGAGTTGCTATACTTTACCTTCATGGGAATGCTCCTACGTTGGAGGTGCCATCGGATGCCTGTCAAGCCCATGCAACGACGAGAACGGAGCAAAAATTGCAAGTTGTTGGCTACCAAAAGGAAATTCTAGATCAGATGAAAAAAGCTAAAAATTTGGATGATGATCAGCAAGGACCTAGGCATAAGGGAACGAAGAAAAGGAAGAGAGCTGGACCGAATCCGTTGTCATGTAAGAAACCCAAGAAGACTACTCAACAGAAGAAAGCTCTTGTTTCGGATGAACAACAACAACAGCGGAAGCGAAAACGACCAAAAGTTCGAATCCCTCGTCATGTCAAAGAAACGCAGAAAGGAGCATCAAGTTGATTCACTTAATTTTATGGTATATGTTTATTATACATCTATTTTATGATTACGTCTATTTTTTATCTGACAATATAATCATCAGTCTGTCAAGTACTCAGAGGCGTTGAAATATTATCTTGAAGCACACATGGAGGGATTGTCATACTGTTCCGCTCGACTCAGCAATTGTTTCAGCCTACTGTTGCTACAGTATTTCATATTGTCTTAGGACTTGATTAGAAAATTGAAAAGCTTTTTCAATTATGAATTTCCCTGTCTCTCTTCTCTCTCTGTCGCCCTCCCTCAAACTGAAACCTCAACTCAACAATACAACACCAACCAAGTTAAACTAATTGTCAGTGAGTCACTCAAGTTTGTCGGGCTTAGCTGAGGCCGACAAACAAAGTGGAAAAGTCACTCATTATTAAAAGTCTCACGAACGACTCGTGTCGTCAGAGGCCAATTTCCCTCCTGACCTGATTCAAGTAACTTATCAACTCCCGTTCCCGTATCAATAATACTACATGAAAAGGACCCAGTAATAGCACTAATCCTCTGTCAACTTTTTTTTATACTCGACCATCTTTACCACGTATCTTTCCCACGCATCTTTACCACATCTCTATATCCTTTTACCAGGGAACAGTATAGGAAGGAATAATGAAGTAGCACAGAATCCGCTCGTGTGCTTCTTTCCTTCTTGTCCTCCACGACACAATGTTTAATGACAATATAAGCTGATCCTTAATGAGTGGAGAATATTCTACCAGCAGCAGCAGCAGCATCGTAGCATGGAAGACTTTAATGTCTTCACCGCTCAAGTCTTAGCGAGAGAAATATATGAAGCTGGCCCATTCTCCACGTTCCCTACAGGAGTAAGTGACCTTGCCTTTGTGCTCCTCCTTCCGAATCTCAAGTATTTTATCAATATTTTTTTCCAGAAACCAGTTCAAAGTATACGCAATCATTTAAGCTTGGAAGACATTAAAAACTGTCGTTTGGCATGCCGTCCTTGGAATTTGGCCTTCTCAGAATGTGTAACTTTCACGGTGACATTGTCAGACATGACAATTCTACCCTTTCTTCGCATACGCCGCTCGGACCCATTGTGTCCAAAACTTCATGTGACCCAGATAACGACCGTGGACTTGTCTCCACTCTCCGCACCTTTCACATCCGTCACTCTACAAGAACAACTTGACTACCCCGAAGAGGTGAAAGTTTTGGTGTTCCAAGAAGGAGTTTCCTCCGTTGTCAAACAGAACTTTCTCCTCGCCTACAAATGGATTGAGTCGCTCCAATTTCAGAAGACTCCCATTCCTCTATTTCCACAGGATCTTGTTTTAGAATATCTCACCAAGTTCGAGGTGAGTTTTAAATAATAAATCTATGAATAAAAAAAAATAATAATAATTCGCATTACAAGTTAGTTGTTTCACTGGATTACAATTCAATTATCATTCATTAGATGTGTCCAGGATCATACAGTGAGTCAGAAGACTTGGAGTTATTCTTCCGCAACACATTCTTTCCATCTTTGAAGGAGACTTGCATTCAAATTCATTGCAGAACAGACTACCGGCTCTACGCAGTCACGCACTTTTTCATCGCCCGACATCACAAGTCTCTAAGAACGGTGAAGCTCGTCTTTCTAGAGTCATTGACTCTACTTGGCTGTTTTGACATGGAGGCCTACGCCAAGGACATTCAAGAAGTCTTGTGTCATCAAAGGCGAGAAATAGAAAATGACATTGACTACAGCACCTTCTTGGATCATGTGAGTCAGCTCCGGCTAGATGTACTCAATCTTTGGCTAATGGATAATGAAGAAACTCTTGCACTCAGTAAGGAAATTTGCATTAAAGCAACAGTCAAAAGCATTAAGTCAAAAAAGCATGAGTGAAAAGAATTTAAGTCGGAGGGTAACAACGTGAATTATTTAAACAGGTTTGCAGTTGATAGAACACCAAAAGACTTTAAGCGTACTGGATGTAAACCACCAATATGGCTACCGAAACAAATGCTCAAGCTTTGGCAGGATACTTGGAGCCAATTCATGCACACTACGAAAAGTTACCATACCCCGCTTGTCTCAATTCGACTGCTCATTCTTAAAAAACTGCAACACTTTGCAAGAGTTCTCCATTGGACTTGAATTTCATTTTTATGACTTTGAGAACTACGGCTCGATTACCAACGTGAAGGAATTCCCCACCTCCAGCTCTGTCAAGTCCGTTTCAATGGGTTCGCCCATGCTCAAGGCAGATATCCTCTGGATGCTCAATAATGTTCCGGCCAAAACATTCCTTTTTATTGGCTCCCTATCCGAGGAATTCACTGTGAAAGATGTCCAGGCCATGGTAGAGGCCGGACCTGGTGACAAGAAGGCTCTTATGATGTGTATTCCTATGTCACATTCTGTATTCAAAAGAGTAGAGAGCTGGCTAAATAAACAAGCTGATATTGGGATCCGTGTGATTTACCACTGCAAGCCAAGTGAGAAGAATCCAGGGACTGCACATATCTCCCTTTGCTTTGGACTCGAATCATTATCACAGCAAGTATCACCAAGGACACGAGCAAGCATCTCCAAGGACACCACTTTGTAGTAATATTAATGTCCATCCAAGTCCGTCTTTATTATGCCCTCCGTAATAATTCTTCAGTATGAATAAAGCTCAGAGTCTCACCACTATTACATCTTTATTTCCATTCCCACATAAGGGCGAAGGGCTTTGAAAAAAAAATATTGCATATCTCAAGTGGAAGTACACTTGTTGGCTCTCTAATAATTCATAATTGTATTTAGTTTGGAATCGTCCTATTTCAATTGCGTCGCCATCGTCCATCCATTTCAGTCCCCAGTTTTTTCTTATTGCTAGCGGAATCGGGGTTAGTTAGCAGCGCTTTCCAAAGGTCATGACTGGCTAAGGAAAGAATCCACATCAGAAGTACAAAGAAATTTGGGACGTACAGGGCCCAATGAGATGACAGATTCATCTGTGACATATACCAACTCCTATACAGAAAACAATCAAAGTTAGCAATTGAAATGGAAAGTGACAGCAACTTGTAAAGAAAATACCTGATAGAAGGACGGTTGTGTTCCTGGTTCTAGACTGAAAGTATTATCACCAATGGTGAGTTTACTCAAACCAGAGGAAAGGATTTCTGTGCTGCCGAGTAAACCAGGAGGAAAGTCTTGAATTCCTGATACCAGAACTTGGCCACCTTTAGTGTCTTCATTCTCATCCAAAAGGAGAGGGAAATGTTGAGGGAGTTGAACTAAAATTACAGTACCCTCTTCCCCAGTTTTTCGTACGAGATCTGCGAAATTTGATGATGATGATGATGATGATGGCGCTGCTGTAACTGGGGGTGCATCTACTTCCATTTTAATTTTCGACTCCTTTGCTTCGTACTCTTGGATGTCTATGAAATGGGAGGATTTTGGATTTGAATGTTTTGATTCATGCCTTCAACTTGAATGGTAATCTGTCATAATGATATCCAAGACTTACGTGCAGCTAATGGGATTGTCATGGGTGCCAAATACTCCTCTTCTCCTTTCTGTGGTAGATCTGAAATGAAGCCTCTACTTTCATTGTAGGATTTGATGTCTTTTCTATCACCCTTCTCATCTCTTCTCTTTCCTCCACCACTACCTCCGCCGTAACCTTTAGATCCATAACCTCCACCGCTACTGCTGACACCTCCAGATGATCGGGATTTTGATGACAAGGATGCACTACCAACACCTTCGGCAAAAATGGACGATGCCTGAACAAGCTGGGGAGGTTCGCGTTTCTTAAATTCACGGGCGTTGTGTCTATGACCGCCTCGGCTGGGCCCTTGTTGCCCTGAGCTGCCGGAGGAAGTGCCGGGCTTTTCACGGTCAGGAGCCTTCGCATTTCTGTCTCTAGTTACATGAATGTTTGGCTGGAAGGTTCGTCGTCCGGTGGCTGCGGGTCGAGCAGGTGTGAGAAGTTTCAAATCCCGTGGACCCTGTAGAGTAACGCCAGGAATGTATCATTACGTTTTTAAAACTCCTACTACATAAATCTGACTGAAAATTAAACCTGAAAGCTTGGGAGTCGCTGGTCGCCAAAATTTTTACTGTCGTTAGTCCCATCCATGTCCATGCCAGATGAAGGCAGAACTTTTGATGCAATATTTTTCTTAGTGACCCACCGGGCGTTCCGTGTCGATTTTTCAGGTCACGATTTCAACACCTCCGGCGACTAATTTTACTTGTAATAATTCCCCATGCATTTGTTAACTTTTTGGCCGCCTTTAATTTTTACAAAACTAATAAAAACAACATTTACACGCACTCATCCCATTCAGTTCGAGTTTCGCGGGCAGGCGCAAGTGTGTCTTGGTGATTTCGACATGCTCATTGAGGGGAACCGTTTCTTTTAATTTATTTAATTAATTTTGTTGATTTTATGTAATAAATTTTGATGACTTTATTTAATCAAGTTTGTTGACTTTATTTAACTAATTTTGTTGACTTTATTTAATTAATTTTTTTGACTTTATTTAATTTATTTTCTTTACTTTATTTAATTTTTCGACTTTAATGTGATGATATGTATTAGCCACTGCTGGAATAAAATTCGCAGGAATTTTATTCCAGCAGTGGCTAATATGCTAACATTAAATTTATTCTAGCGGTGGCTAATGTGCTAATCACTCTAGCTTGCATGTTGTCATTAAATTAAACAAATTGAATTTTATTACATGAGTAACAATTTGTGAAACGTAGAAAAATCGGCCGGGGTCAGCGAAAATTTTATGAATGTTGGCTATGGATACCTTACCACTATAGTATCTTATACCGTGAATTTCAGGGATGGGGGTTGCCTCTGTCCCTAGCAACAGGAAGTTAAAGTTTCATTTTCA
This sequence comes from Deuterosminthurus bicinctus, assembly GCA_034698825.1. NCBI lineage: Eukaryota > Metazoa > Arthropoda > Collembola > Symphypleona > Bourletiellidae > Deuterosminthurus > Deuterosminthurus bicinctus. The sequence goes on from JAQIWI010001725.1 coordinate 14,998, forward strand.
CAAAGTGCCTCAACCTTGCCCACCCACATTTTTGCGAAATCACCCAAAATTCCTTCAAA
>JAQIWI010001726.1:0-15051 GCA_034698825.1 Deuterosminthurus bicinctus
TGGACTGAGGGGACGATGTCCGAGCAGTCGTGGGACGGTCTTAGTGGCGCGACGAGGGGAATTTCCAAGGGAACGGCGGGCAACAGGAACGGTATTCATGCCGAGGATCCGACACGGCGACACGGGCTTACAGGAGGGACCGAGCTGAAGACCGGCGAAGTTCTGGAGAGGTTCACCCCGGAGCCTAACTAACTACCGATAAACTTCCGTAGGAGAACAAGAGTGAGCTAAATGAGAGTAAACCTAAGTATTAACAGTTAAGGCTAAAGGTAAGGTAGATATGGTCCTGAGGATAGTAGGACACGACGAAATTAGGTAAGTGCATCGGCCTTCTCAAGGAGACAAAAGATCCTAAGTTGAGACGTCGTAAAGACGGCTGGCTTTGCCAGACCGCCATAGGGCGCGCTATGTCGGAGCCACAGTAGAAGAAAATTTCCTAACAGGATGTTCTATGATGTGAAATAGGGACTTAGGTGTCCAAGGAAAAATTCAAGAGGCGTAAACACTAGGCAGACATGATAAACTGAACAAGAGAGAGAGCATCCCGGGGGTATGCCACTTCAAACAAAAATTACGGTCGTTTAGAACTAGGAAGGAAAACAATACCTAAGCTGGCTGAGAAATCTTAATCGTATCATAATACGAGAGAAAGAAATAGAAAAAAAACTATTGAGGAAAATGAGAGATAGTTGAAATATTCCTAACATGAAGAGAATACTAACTGAATAGAAAATAGCAACTGTGACCTAATACGGGGGAACCTGAGAGTGACGACGGCGAAGAGTCCGGGTTGAGGAGCAGGCGGCGACGTCTTCAGGAGTACATCCATGGCCATTGGGGCACCGAGAGCAATTCCGGGAGGTCCGGGCGACGACATTCAGGGCAGTACGCAGGCAAAAAGAAGTTTATAATAAAGTTCAAGCTGGAGAACACTGATTGTGGCTGATCCAGGGAGATATTTAGGAGACCCTTCCAGGGGAAGGGGAGTCGGCAGAGGGTAAAAAAATTGAGAGGCACTAAGGCGTGGTAGCCAAGAGTTATTTCGGCACATTGCAACACATTTAGTCTAATAGAATCACCGAATAATACCACCATGATGATGATTCCCAAAGTTCAGTGTGGATATCATAGGTGTTGGCATCAATGGAAAGATGCGGGGGATACTCGTTAGCACACGGGTAAGTCCACCTTGGCGCATCTTCGGTCGGCTGTAGGTGAGGTCCGAGGACATGCTGGGTACAACACCCGAGGAGCAGCTTCTTCATGATGGAGGTAGAGGTCCGAGGACAAACTGGGTTTCGGCGCCATTTGTAACGGGTTTCTTGCCCGCCACCGTACAGATGGGGGATCTCATGACACTTTGCACACTCAAAGTAGCAGAATAGCGGTGTTACCCTACACTGATGAGGTACATGTGACGAGAGAACGCCATAATGCAAGGCCAGGTCACGGGATGTGATCTGGGACCGGTCCTTTTGGAGTTAGTGAGCAGCAATGTACAATTTCAATTATTTATTTACACACTCAGTAGGCTTCTACAATTAATAAACGGAGATAATAATTAAGGGGTAAGTTACTGTAGGGTATTAATTATAAGTTACAAACGTAGGATACTATAAGTGTAGGACTTAAGGTCTACACGCGAGGGACTCCAACTACCGACTGGCTACCTTAGGGAACTCCACGAGGCAGCACGCCGAGTGAGAAGGGACGCGTCTACAACTATTTCATCATCCTTAAATCTAGGTCAAGGTATCCTATAATCTAAGGCATGGACATAATAGACGCACACCGTATAGATGGCACACATGTATACAGGCTGAGGAGAGGGGCTGTTACATTATTGACCCTGAGCTCACGTAACTGCAAGGTCGTCGACCAAAATGCTCACTATGGTAAAATGGGTCTCAGTCAGTTTTGTACGTACAGCATTTGTTTTCGGTTCGAAGACATTTGGGAAATAGTTGCTGTTGTAGTTAGTGCCAACAATTGAAGCATTGAGTTTTTAGCATTTTATTCAATTTCTGACAATAATGTTGGCACATGTGACGTCTTTGTATGAATGTATGAACTTGGATGCCTTGTCGGTGTATGGGCGTACGAGAGTCAACATCTAATATAGTGCTCTCTTATATTTGTGCTAGAATATATATTAATTGAACTGTGATTGTAGTGTGCCAATGCTTTATTATGTAGAAGGCTTTTTGTACTATTAATTCGCACCGACCATTTGGCATTTTTATTACACCAGAGCTTCCATATTTAAGTAATCTCATACTCATCATCATTTACTTTTATACTCTACTGTTGTTGTGTTTGTAAACACCATCCTACTCATAGCCAAGTGAGTCATACGTAAAGCCCGGGTCGTCACACACGTCAATCAAATTAAATAATGTGCCCATTAAGGAAATTATGTGATGAATTAATTTTTAAAAATATTTTTCGATTCTCTCAAACGCAAATCCACCCGATTTAATAAATAGTATAGGAAATGCTCCGAAACCGGTGCAGTGTGACTTGACCTTTCCATTTCGTTGAACTCGCATGATCTCTCCCCTTAAAGAACTCGTAAGATTCTTCAGTATTCAGACTGAACTCAAGTTAAAAGTTTGGAAGGTTGAAAATATCCCGACGTTGTCGAGCGTGGAAGCCACGGCTTGAGTCAATGCACACGGCAGGCCGAGTGAACGACGCAATAAGATGACGTCACCAACCAGTCCTGCTCATGTCCCGTCAAGCTCAAGCTTGAGTCATCACACGGGTCAGGCAAACATGAAAGACGCAATAGGATGACGTCACCTCCCATCTCTCCCCATGTCCCGTCAACCTCAAGCTTGAGTCATCGCACGGGGTAGGCTGACGTGAACGACGCAATAGATGACGTCTTCTCCTTGTCATCCCCATGCCCCGTCAACCCCCATGCCCCCATGCCCCTTGATTTTACTCCCTTGTTTCGTAGTGGAGCTTCCATATTGATGGCCAGCCAGATCTGACCAGTTTTGTACTGTCGAGCTTTAATTCTTGCGTGAATAAAACAAAACATTATTAGCATCTTAGATTTTAGGTAACACATGGCAAAATATTTGACTTCTTTGCTTCAATCTGTTTACATGTCACCGGTAAGCGGATCATTGGGGTCTCTGAAGTGGAATGTTGAAACGACCACTAAATTTGCAGTTTCTTCATAAAGTGTTCTATCAAGTGTGTAGTAACACCTGTGTGGACACCCAGGTAAATGCAACAATGACGAATTTCCAATGCTGCTGAAGTAGTGATCCTAGCGAGTAGATTTTTTGTATACTCATACTCTTACTTGGAATTTTCATCGAATTTTCATTTTTTTTAAAAAACTCACTACTTGACGAGTAAACAAAAATTCTTTAATAAGTATTCATTCAGCTTAACTCGAGTAAGTACGAGTAAATTCAGTATACTTAACCCGTACCCGACTTATACTTACTCGGGTCTTTCGAGTTCCAAAAATTGTTCAACCAAATGGAATATTAATCCAGTCCTCCACAAATTTTTTCGGCTAACTGAGAATTGTAACTACTACGGTATAGTTCGATGGATTTGAATTTCATCCAAGCTTTAAGCGACATGCACATTCGGATGGTTTCAGGGCTTAACTTTCTCCGTTTACATGTCAGCAGATCCGTGCCCATGGAAAATGCAGCCTCGATAGGCACTCCAGTAGCGAAGGCAGCAAGGAAGTCTCTCGCCATTTTAGAAAGATTTGGATGTACTCCCTCATGTTCCTACTGAGAAGAATAAATATACAAAATATTCCAAGGCATTTACAAACAAAATTTGAAAATATAAATATTGCAATTACCTTCCACCAACTCAAAATACCGCTGGGCATCGCTGAGGATTTTACTGGCAATTCTGACAAATACTTTTCAAGCATTAAATAAAGTCAATTAGAACCGGATCAGTTTTCCGATAATTCCTATGGATATCTCAATTACTTTTTGAATGACGTGGTCAAGTGCCCAAAACCAACCGACTGATACCTCTTGAGTTTGCATCTAGGATCTAGAACTGAAAGAAAAATCGTCATATGAACTAAAATACGTTAAATATAATGCTTAATGTCAATCCGACGTACTAAGGCCAACAACATAGATAATCGCATCTGATTTTCCATAATAGTTGTCCAATTTTGACTTAGAAGCGGCTGCCGCTTTCTGAACATCTGAAGAACCTATGAATTCCGTTCCATAGAAAATAATAAAAAGTACAGTAAAATGACAGAAATAGATGTCTAGATTCTATAACATTAACCGCATAAAGGAGCACAGAAAACCATAAACTGAGAAATTGTTAGAAAAATAGCTATGAAACAATGGTTTTAATCCTTGCTTGTATTTTTAATATTGCACAAGCCTAAGGCAGGAAATTATATCTCGAAGCTTATCAATACTGTAGGGTGTCCATAATTACGAAGACTAACTGTAAATTGTTGCCTGATATAAAGTTAAGGCGTAAAAGCTTTCCTAACCTTGTAAGTTCCAGTGTGACGATAAAGTTCAACGTAGACAGCTGCTGCCAACGAAAGAGTTGGCGTCTTGTGGACCGAGATCTGTTTCGTCAAAGTTGAAAATGGCTGAAAGAAGTCTACCATTTCTTTCACTAATCCCCATTCTGCGTCAGTGAGCTTGCACTTCTCCAACTCTGGACTGTCACTCACTAAAGCATCTAAGGGCTTAATCCATGAAAACATAAATATAGAAAATTAAATAAAATGGTTACTTATAAATAAGGACCTTTTTCAAGTGCAAGGCCCTTTTGAGCATCTCATAGGTAGGTGGAGTTCCAACGAACACGAACGTCCAAAATAGGTTCAAGGGAGCTGACATTAAAAGACCCGCAAAACTTTTGCAATTTTCTGACAAGTAATTGCATTTTCGGATCTTTTGAATCGTTCGTCGGACCTATTAATTCAAATTGTTTATTCATTTAAAATGCAAAAATTTCAATTTGACTAAAATAGCAGTTTTATTTACCCGGCTATTATTATTATATACTTTGGCAGATTGGAGTTGTTCATCATTGCTGTCATAGCTTCCAGCTTGTCCTGAAACTGGTGTAGAAGCTGGATGTTCTACACCATTCAAAGGCGCAATATCTTTCAGAATTTGAAGAGAACTCTGACAAGAAAGATTTAAAATGTGAGCCAAACAGCGTATGTGGTATCCTTGAGCGTCAAAACTGGCATTCTATAAACAAAATTCGAATTGAATTCAGGTTTTGGAGGTATTTTGGTAGGTCACGTAAATTTACCTGAGGCTCTAACAATGCCTCAAGCTCAGTCAACATCGTACACATATTTGCCGCGTTATCAGTGGTCACTCCAAGTAACTTACTGCAGATTTGAAAGTCAAACAAAACTTTGTGAAGTGACAAAGCCAAGGCTTGACCAGTGTGCCGCCCATTTAAAACATCAAAATCAAGTACGATTTGTTCAAACTCCCAGTTAGTCGAAATCCAAGTTGCAATGATCCCTTGAAAACTGTGTCTGTTGATACTGCTCCATCCATCTACGATTACAGAGATCTTTCCAGGGACATTCTTTAACAGGAAAAATCGAAATAATGTTGCTAAATTCCTTTCTATTCCTTTAAATGAAAGAAACCTGCATTTTTGAATAAGCCGTTTACGTTCCGAGTAGAACATTTTCTCAATCCTGCTTTTGATTGCATCTGCCTTTACAATGTGCGGCGCATTGGGTCTACCATGTAATAAAAGCTTCAAGAACGATTCGTCCTCCACAATCGTGAACGGTTGGTCCGTAAAAATGATGTGCTCAACAATTAATCGCTGTAGTGTCTCAGCCGAATAAACCTGAAAATTCCAAATTTTGGGTTTAACATTCCACCTTTTATCAACTGAAGATCAACTTACGGCAGTTTTAAATGAGTCTTGTATAGTCTGCTGCTTCGGATCAGATTTGCTAGGAACTTCCTTCAGCTTTTTATACACGTTCTGACGTTGTTTTAGGTGCTTGTGGAGATTACCAGTTGACCAACCCTTTTCTTTAGCAACAAAAGATATGGAATTGACAAAATTTTGATTAGCATTAGAACTGTTATCTCCATATTAACATCAATTCAATTACTTCAAAGTCTTACCTGCATGTTTTGCACATGAATCGCATCTTCTGTTCTTCAAAGTATTGGTACACTTTAGCCGTACGTTCTTTTGTTACTGCCACGGAAACGCTAGCTAGCTCGCTAGATGTATGTAATCTCTTCAACGTCAGCTTCTAAACAATCGCTACTATCTTGCTCCGTTGATTATGCAGAGTGAACTAAGTTCAACATTCAAATATTGACTGAATGTAATAACTCACGTCACAATATGAAAAGAATGGTCGAACTGGATTTTAAATGAAGAAGCAATAAGGAATGCATGGAAACCAAAGTTTCTGCTCGCAGCATTCAAAGCCCAACATGTGCTTGTGAACGAAATCTTTATTGGTGCCTAGTTGGCACGTGGCAGTATTATGAAAATTCAAATCCATAGAAGCGCCGCAGATACTCGTTTGGGAACGGGTACAAAGCCAAGAGTATCGAGTGAGTAATGGATGAGTGAGCAACTCGTTCCGAGTTAAAGCTGCAAGTACGAGCTTATACTCGTACTTACTTAAGTTACTATGAAACTAGCAACTACTTCTTTTGAGCTACTCGGGTACCGCTAGACAAGTATTTGAGTGAGTATGTGGTCGTAATTAACTCGTTAGATCGTTGTGTGCTGTTCACGGTAAACTTGCATTAAGAGTGGGTTCCAGCTGCCTCTCGCCGCTCCCCTATGACGTCACCTCCCTGTCCTCCCCATGCCCCATCAACCTCGAGCGTGAGTAATCACACGGCATAGGGAGAAGTCTACGACGCAAAAGGATGACGTCATCCTCGGTCCAGTGATTTTTTGTGGTGTTATTTTTAGCCAATTTCGGTTTTTAATTTATTGTCGCTGACTGAGTTGACATCCGGACCTGGGAGTTGGCAAAGCACGTATTCCAGGTCAAACACTTCATGATGATAAAACTTTCGTGTTGATATAAAATTTCGTGGGAGTTCCAGCTCGGTGGGATAATCCCACCCTTTCCTCATCGTCTCTAAAGCCACGTCAAAGCCGTGGCTAAAAACCCCGAGAATGTTAAGGCACAAAGTTACATGTAATTCCGCTATTAAACGCCGCGGCGTTTATTGTTTCAAATGTTTTGGAACCCCGGCGTTTATTAGAGGTCCGGCGTGTAATAGAGGCCCGGCCTTTATTGTTAGAATAAAAAAATACAACACAATAGCTTGTTCGTCTTTACCATTGACGCTATTTTGTAACTTTATTTACCATTGTAACTTTTTTAGTTTTTCGAGTTCAGAGTTGCGGTAAAAAACCCCCCCAATGGAATTCAATAAAGTACCTCTTTACAAAATTTCAGCCGAATCGGTCAAGAAATACCGGAGAAACACGGTCCTCAAACTCCGATGTTACGTTAGTTACGCACCCCCTGCCTCCCGTGCTGTCGGAGTGGGGAGACTTTTGGTCATGGCTAGGAACTTAAGTCAAGGTAGGCTACCAACAATAACAATATGACTTGTTTTTGTACCTATGAATAACTTCCAGGTTGATCAATAAAATACAGTCTCACATTGATTACGATAAGACACCGAGTCAACTCTAGTTCAGAGCTGGAGCTTTTATATATTTTTTTTACAAATAACTACATGTTAATTGAAATAACGATCATCTCAATTAATTTTTTCTGAAGTACAGTGCTTAGATTATCCCGTTGACTCCAGCTCAGATGGAGCCTATTCAGAAATTTATCAGATAAAAGCGATTACACAGACAGAAAAGGCTGTAACTGACAAAACTTCTGACTAGTGACATAATTGTAACGCGCAAAAGTCAAACATTTAAATGGTTTCTTCAGGAAGTTTCACAGCCAATTTGTGTTCTAAAAATAAAAGCCGGCCCTCTATTAGAAGCCGGACCTTCAATAAACGCCAGGGCGCTAGAAGATTTGAAAAAATAAACGCCCCGCTGTTTAATAGCGGAATTACGGTACATATGTAAAATGATATGTACACAATGTAATTAAATGGGAAAATGGTGACCCTCAAATCAGGAGGGATGTGATGCCTAGTCCTGTTTGATTGACTTGTAGGGCACATCAACCGTTGGCCCGCTCGTTCTTTTAACCGAAATTTATCGAAGTTGCGATTCAGAAGTGAAAAATTGGAGTAACTTTGAGGGAGGGAATTGTAGCTCGATGGCACTAGGATGAAAGAAGGTGTCAGTGTCACGCACACAGGAGGGGAGTTGAGAATGAAAGGGAAATAACTATTACAGGCAAAAGATGAGTGGAAGGGAGGAAGGGATTTTTACATGCCCATCTTCGTATGTGATTAATTTAAATAGCACAGGCATCAGTGTGAAGTTTTTTAAGGTCACCATGGCTATAAGATCCACTATAGCCATGTTGGCCCATCTAAATCAATGTATTTTTGCCGGTTCCGCTGGATACTGGCCACTATATGGAAAAAAAATTGCATGGTGAAGACTGAAGTTAGGAACTAGATGAATTGAGGCCCCCCAAACCCAGGAAGTTTGTGCTAGCTTTGCTTTGCTGCAAGTTAGAAGCGTCTAGCCTGAAGTTACGTAAAAAGCAAATGAGGGGGAAACCGAAAATTGCTAATTATTTTGGCCAAGCACCAATGTAAATGTAAATGTTTTAATGTAATTTCCAGTTATCTAGTTGTGGTCTTGAGTTGACTGGTCACTGGTCACTATTGTCCTCTTTTTGATTTATCTCATTTGTTTACTATTCTTGTGGTTTTACTTCTCCTACATAGCTCCCCTTATATCGGATAAACAAATCGATAGTCTCTTCGCCGTACTATTAAAACAATCATATGAGCTTATTATCAAGTGAAATGCACAAGTCGTGGTTCCAAGTTGAGACTCCTTGGTCCGCAATTCGTAATTAAAGTTCCCCACTGAATGCTCATTCCAAGATTCCCGTTAATCGCTCAAAAAGTTAGGAAGTCAAACTACTCAGTTGGATTAAATCAGTTGTCACTGTCAAGTGTGACGTGCTACTGCTACGAAATGGCAAGTTTCTGGAAACGAGTTCAGCGGAAAAGAAAACGCCTGAACATTTTGATCTACGCTCTAATTATCTCACTCACAATCTCCTTTCTTAATTATGCTACCCGAACTCCTGCCAACATAATTCCCATAACCCTCTCCCACAAGTTGACTTTAAATAATGACCATCCATCAAAACAACTTAAACCGTCGACTTCAGTGACTTAAGCTTTGATCTTGTGCAATGATGACCATTCTGGAGTGTCCAATTCAACTGGAGCCAGCAGCAAGACAATTGATCGCGTCTTTCAAAGACAAATTAACCAAACTGTTGTTCTGCTGAAGTCCATTGTCATCCAGGAAGTACTTGTTGGGGAAAGAAGCTTTGTTCCAGTTGAGGTGCTCGTACTATCAAATGATTTCCAGCACTTTTCCATGCTTGAGACGGCCATTCCAAAGGAACAATGGTCGCTGGAGTTTCTGGAAAATTCGTTTCGGTGACGTATCCTCCAGGTTGCAATTTGTTTATTGGTCAAACAGAATTCAAACATGAACATTGAGGTTTTGGTGTTGTGGATGCGCCACTTCAACCCTTCGAAGCTCAATCGGCGCTTGCACTTTACTCAACTAAATGCAATCAAAATAATGCCGCCATTAAAGGACTAATGGAGTTGGGTGGAAACTAACATGGAGGGTTTAATGCAATTAATTTTAACCCCAATTCACAAATATCAAGTCACTCAAGTTTTCCACTTTTCACTACAATATTTCACACTTCTTCTTCCTTCAGCGGCCATCACCCAACTCATCGAGGATGAGTTGTTACATCGCTCACCTCTCATCGGTGTGAGCACTTCATTGGCCATATGTACCCGCAGGTCAAATCATTACAAACATTACAAATACATTACACACAACATGCGTTCACATCGTGTCACATCGGACCGATGCGTCACACTCACATCGTCATCCGTAGTAGTCCATTCATGCAGCAACAGGTGTTTTGATTTATTCGTCAGTTTTATTTTTTCATAATGTAATTTTTTAATTTACTCGACATTTCGCCATTCAATTTAATAATCAAATTCATTAATGATGTTGGTGAGATGGACGAATTTTCCCTTCGATAATAATTCCAACTCTCCCCAACACAATAAATATAATTTTGTGGACTGTTTTAATTAATTTTCTTCTCCTCGCTCTCTCTCTTACAACCTTTCACACTTAAACCTAAAGTCTCACTGCCATCCCGAGTCAAAGTTACAAGTCGTTTTTATAGGCTCGCGCTCATAACTTGACCCGATGACTTACGTTTGCTGAGACTTCATGGCGACTCTCTTCCAGAGGTCCCTTCTCAGCAACAATCCTTAATTAGGTCACTTAACGTTCCCCATATTGAGCCCATTAATTCCTTCATAATTAACAGGGATTAATAATAATTATAATAATAATTAAACACTCAGATTGGCCCGAGCTCGAGCTACATAATAATATAAATCATGACATAATAATTACAATCCAAATCGCATAGAATTCCCATCATTTCATACATAAATCCCTTTACAAAATCATGAAAATAAAATCGCTCGTCCTTTCATTTTGACTTGAACGTTCTCTGTCTCACCGAAGTTCTTTACTCTTGGACGTTTGTTCATCTTCAGCGACAAATGACTTAATAATTATTAATCATAATGAATTATGAAATTTGAAATTATTTGCCCCCACAGGAACCGACTGGATGCGGAACCTTTTCCGTCCATGTGCAACCCTGATCCTCTTCTTGGACGGCCTTCTTCCAAATTACGACTCCGTCATTTACATTGACACTGACTTCATATTCCTCCACCCAATCTCTGACCTGTGGTCCGAATTCAATCACTTCAACTCGGAAAATCTTGCAGCCCTTGCCCCATGTCTATATCGCTATGGAACCTCTATGAATTCGGTTCCATTCTACGGGGAAACTGGCCTCAACACGGGTTTGATGCTCATGAATCTGACGCGAATTCGCCGGTCAAATTGGCTCCAAAATATTCTACAGATCACCAAAGACTATTGGAAACAAATTTAACTTGGGGACCAGGTGAGACTTTTATTCAAAAACTATGCCAAAAAGTGCAACTTTCTTGCATTTTAAAATGCAAAGAGTAACATGAAAAAAATATGTTTTTCGAAGGACATTTTGAACATTTATTTTAACAACACCCCATCCAATCTTCACCAACTGAGCTGCGATTGGAACTTCCGATTCCGACCATATCAATGCCGAAGAGAAAACTTTTGTTTGGACTCGGAAATCGGTACAGGAATTTCTGCTTTACACGGATGTGCATTGAGCTTTACGACGGTCTCACAACTGGAGAATCTCACGAGTTCTTTGAGGGGAGAGATCATGAGAGTTCGACGAAATGAAAAGATCAAGTCAGACTGCGCCCGGTTCGGAGGCTTTCCAATACTATTATTAAACCGAATGAATTCGCTAGAGAGAGAGTCAAAAAAGGTCTTTAAAAATAATTCATCACATAGAAAAAGCCGAGTCTGAATTGTGATGAAGGGTCATGCAACATAATGAAGCCTCATCTTTGTCCTTTCTAGAAGTTTTTCTGTTTATGTGAGTTTTACAGGCCTTGCTAGGCTAATATCAGGAGTGCAAAAAGCTCATAATTTGTTGTATTTGTTTCTGTGCGTGAAATTTAGTCCTATTCCCCTTAGTTAGAAAATATGTTTAATTGGATGCACGTGCTAACATTATTGCCGGAAATCGAATAAAATTGAAACAGCTCAATGCTACAACTGTTGGCACTAACAATACCAACTATTTCATAAGTATGTGAAATGTCTTGAACTCGGCATGGGCTTCATTGACTAAGAGTTTCATGGTTGAATAGGGCTATCTTGTTGGTGACTCGACGAAAGCAAGAGAGGAGTTTGGATGGAAACCCAAGGTTGATTTCCTCGTAAATTTTCATGCCAATTGGTCATACACTTTGTAGGTTCTTATTCTGATGTGTTTTTGGATGTTTGTTCTGTAGTCTCGTCAAAGACATGGTCGACGCAGACGTGAGTCTAATGCAGATGGATCAAAGTGCGTAATTAGAGAAATATTTGGCCCCCCCCACCGATCTGAAATACTCAACCGCCGCAGGACAAGAGCTTTCTTCCGGCTCTGGGCGTTATGTCCTCTACAGGCCTCATGCCCTCGGCTGCCGCCTTTGTAGTTCACGTCCTGTCCCTACGCCACTGAGTAAATCGTAGAAGAAACTTTTAAACACTAGGAAAGCTAGTATGTTTTTCCTATGGAAAATTTGAGGCTGAGGATCTGAGAAGGAAGCTTGGATGTTTTTACGTCATGCCAAAGGATTATTAGATGCTTCAGTCTCCAGTCTCTCTAGAAATATGTTTGTAGACTTTAGTAAATTGTGTATTATTTTTACATTATGGACAAACAAAGTATTATTGTAAATTGTAAACAAAGTTTGACCTCGGCTTCTGTTAAAAGAACGGCTGATAATACAGTATTTAAGACCAACACTTCTTCACGAATGTTTTGGTAAATTTATTTTTGGGGTTTTATGAGTTTAACCAAGCCAGCAAATCTGGAGTCTTACTAGCATCTACACAAACTTTGTCCTCCATGTTCACAGTTTTTTTTCCAATCTTAAAACTTAGGCCTCCGCTGCTGTTTGTTTCCCACGAATTTAACCAGCCCAGAAGGCTCGCGTGCCTCTGCGTTTGTCCTTCATTCAGGTCCAAGTGCCGATGTAACTTTGCACAAGCCTCGCAAAGCATTTGAGAAATGCCAAACGCCTCTAATAGATAGTTCCTTTTCCATTCAAAATATTTCAGGTACTCTTCCTCGTGAGTATCAAGGTAGAGAAGATACTCGGCCAAGTCTTTGGGAGAACTAAAGTCAAGTGCGTTGATGTAGGAGCCCGGCGGGAGAATGGTGCTGTCATTTAGCCAAGCGTAGACGACTGGAACTAGGTCGTACTTGTAGGCCTTCAAAGCCTTTTCCGTCACGTAATCCAAACAGAGAGAGTTTTCAAAGGCCATGTAGAACTTGTAGGTTCTACCAAGGAAAGCCCGGCAATTATTTTCATCTGGACATTTAAGCTTCTGGCATTTTCCATAGACATCAATTGGGATGTATTGTTGTAGATTACGCACAAGCAGCCGTCTCTTGCCGTTCGTTTCGCAGTGAGAGACAAGCCAACTGGCTAGTTTCTTTCTCCTAAAATTGGTTTTCAATTAGTTTTAAGCTAATTAGTTATAACTAGTCAAAAATTTGTAACAACTTGCTTTAGGGGGATTTCAATTTTTGACTTTGTTGATTTTCGCTTAACAAATCGTCCGTAAGGCCAGTGAATATCTGAATCTCGCCTGTAAGTTGATATCCAATTGTACACGCCATCTAGTGATTCTACTCCATAATTTCGGATGGGAGCTTCCTCATTAATGGCTAACCAGATCTGACCAGTTTTGTCTTGGCGAGCTGTAATTCTAATTGAGTTAATAAAACAAAACATTATTAGAATCTTAGATTTTAGGTAACACTTGGGAAAATATTTGAGTAATACTTTGGTTCAATGTATTTACATTTCAGACGTGATCGGATCATTGGGGTCCCTGAAGTAGAATGTTGCTACGACCACTAAATTTGCAGTTTCCTCGTAAAGTGCTCTGTCAAGTGTGTAGTCACACCTGTGTTGACACCCGGGTAAAACCAACAATGACTTTACAGTGCTTGTGAAGGTCTGACTCCAAAATTTTGGAAATGAACTGAACAGTAGGACTAAAGGCGTCTTGTTGTGCTGTTTGAGCTCATTTGCGTACTTGCTTTTTACCGTGCTCTTCGAGCTCCCATGTCCACTTGATAAGTATTTTGCACCACCTTTTGATACATTCTGAGGAGACGCTGGTAAAATGCTGTAAGTTACGAACAGAACGCATGCCACCGCCACTTGTAAAAATACTCTTGAGCGTAGGGATGCCATAATTGTGGCAGAACTATGGCGAGTTCTGCGGATAAGAACCGGAGTTGTTCCAAAGTCTCGTGTATTCCAAATTAAAGCAAGAATAGTAAAATTGAATTAACTCTGTATGGGCAGCACGGAATTCTCTTCCCCACACGCCCAATCACGAACACACAGCTAACAGCCAGCAAAAAATATCACCGCTCGGATGGGCTCACACACTCACACACCAACGCTCAAGTTTATTGTTTGTTCAGCCAGCCAAACAAGAAACTAATTTTTTAGGTGACTGAAAATTCAGCGAATTCGTGAGTGAGAGCAGATTAGCAGATGATTAAATTCCAAGAATAATGGGCATAGGCGTAAAGTTGGCGGCCAAGGCTTTTCTTTTTAGCTTAGTTCACTTTTACCAACAAGACAAATTAAGACGAATTTGGTTGCCATGGCAACATTGCAGCAGCCAAAGCTATGCTACTATGGGCTGGTGTGCAAGACTCTCGTAAGTAGCCAGCGGACAATGGTCTCCAAAGAGCCACTGACTTTCTTGTTTTCCAGCAATTCAAAGCTGGCTCCAGAATTACTTAGCAGGATCGTTTCAGTTCTCCAGCACTCCTGTCTAGAATCCATCCACTTCTCCAGCGACCTTATCTAGGTTGGTAGTGGTTTGATTTCTGCAGTGCAGTGGCTAAGTCTGGGGTCGTTTTACTTCTCCAGCGAACTTTCCCTGTCCAGGGTCCGGGTCGTCAAGTTTTCCAGCCCCCTTGTCCATGATCGTTGTAGTTCCCCAGCGACCTTGTGTAGTGTCATTCTATACCATTGTCCAGGATATTTATGTTTCCTTTAGGATATTTTTGTATTTTCCAGGATATTTTTGTATTTTCCAGGATATTTTTGTATTTTAGAGGATATTTTTGTATTTTCCAGGATATTTTTGTATTTTCCAGGATATTTTTGTATTTTCCAGGATATTTTTGTATTT
>JAQIWI010001727.1:0-15050 GCA_034698825.1 Deuterosminthurus bicinctus
TGTTGCCACATTGTTGTGGACCGACACAATTATTAACGTGCATTGTTGCAAAGTCAATGTGTGTAAAACGAAACGCCACTTCAAGTCATTTTTGCAAATATTGTTCCATTGTTGTCCTATAATGTTGCCACTATCAGCATACGTCCCAAACAATGCAACAATCGCCTACACACATTTTTGAAAACCATTGTTGCGTAACACACAAATCCAAAAAATGACTCCGTCCATTGTTGCTAACCATTGTTGCGCATCCGTGAAGCTTGTGGGGAGAGGAATAGAGCCGCTGCATCCAATTGTCGCATTGTTGTCCAAGGTGTTTCCGCCATTGTTGTAACACGCAATGTAACAATGGCGGATGTCATCACGCGTGTAAATGACAGAGGGGGAGGAGCCAACACGCACAGCCAATGGCATTTTTACGGAGGTTTACCTATACTATTCAAATACTTTGTGCAAATAACCATTGGCCAGTTCAAATCTGAACATGTTGCTCCCATGTATTCTTATGGCGAAAGATAAGGAATAGATAAGAAAAGGCAAAGTTAGATAAGAAAAGGCAAACTTTATAAAGTTCTCCATAAGAAAGCATGGGGTTTCCTATGCTGCCCATGTTACGTTAAATCCTTACTAGAAAGATATTGATAGAGAGAGAGTATAAGACAGGGGACGCAGAGTGTCACACAGATCAGAAGAGATCAATTAGAAATCCATTAAAAAGCTATGTTATTTCATGTAAGCATACAAAACTCCGCCTTTACTTCACCCAATTTTATTTACGATCTGATACAACTGGAGATTTTCAAGCTGGTACTGACGTACTACCTGCGATTCTTTGTGTAGCCATGGCTGTTGTGATGGCGGTATTTTGCATACAGTAGTGTAATATACAGGTCGAATTGCTTTTCTTTAGGATTAAATCATGTGAGAGATTATTGACTCAAGGTCATCAAATTTTACTAAGCGAACAGGTTAAATGACATTGCATGAGCTCAAACTTTAAAGCTGCTGCTATTAGCTACAGTTTTTCTGTAGGAACACCGTGGGCATAAATGAAAATTGTTTACTCAGCTTGCGTAACTGTGCCAATGAACCTTGAGCTCGTATTTAAATATCATGAAAACCTCGCTTCGTAGCATGGATGGCTGTGATAATGGAATGGTGAAGCCTCATAAATAAGCAAAATATTTTTCGCCAGCTTGTAGTTAAATTGTCCTTACTGGAGACTGGAGACTCATGGCCTGGCGCTCACTACCCAGTCGCACTATTCAAGTACGTCATGATTTGCATTGCAATTGTAATGCTACTCTCCCTGTCAAATGTAAGTGGGTTACAATCGTCATCACATTATATTATGTAACATCTCGTAGCCATAAACCCCCAGAGAGTGCTCGTCCCATCTGAGCCACAAACTAACTAATGAGGAGAGAATCCCAAAGTCCGTTAAATCCTTCCTACACATTTTAATTCCTTAATGGACTCTGGCGATAGTCCAAGAGGTGGCGCTCGTAGACCACGAAAATTCTCGCATAGTAAACTTTGTTCAGGGGCGTTTATTTTTTGTCTGTAGTGTTGCCTCTTATGGCATTCCTCAATGCTGTCCCTTTAATGTGCTATGGAATCTGCTTGGAAAATGTGACAACATTAGAAATTCACATGAATGACCCTTCATTAGAAGCACTTGAACCGGCTATAATTAAGCTTCCATCTGGCTTGGATTTCACTTGTGTTTTCCCCAAGCTGACCCAAGTTACAATTTTGGACAATGAGAACCTCGACTTCTCATCCGATGTAATTAGTGCATTCGTTGAGCAAGGGGCTGCAATGTTGAGCAGGGCCTTACCAGACCGAGCTGCCAACATCAAGCTTCTGAAACTTGACCAACGTAGTTCTATAGACGATTGTACTCTCCGACTCCTTGCTCAGATGTTTCTGAATGTCACAACAAAATGCACACAAAGAGGGGGCATCAAGGGGCCTTAAATGAAGATCTTGTGGAACATTTCCAGTGCTTTGAGGAACAGACTGAGAGTAGAAATAGACTGGCATATTAATTTTATACTAATAAAATGAATGGACTGATTCATTGGCTGGCGCTTCCAGGTCCAGCTGCTGAGTCTTGCCAACTCATAGCGTGACGTCTGAAAATAAATAATGTTGTTGTTGTTGTGACAGATGTAAGCATGTCTTCCATTGAGTGCCGTAATCCTATGATTTAGAATGTATAATTCAATGCCTGTGAGATTTTAACACTGGAACATTTAAATTAAATCACTGATAAAATGCAGTCTTAGTTATCCACGCATTGATTTTCAGCATGAAAATCAGCTGAACAGTAAGGCTGAATCAGCAATACAGCATTATTATCATATTACAGATTTGGTTCAGCAAGCGAATGTTGTGTTAAGCACCGCACCGCCAAATTGAACTTCCAACATCAAGCTTCTGGACCTTCAAGGACGCGGTTACATATTAAACTGTTTTTTTCTGGCATTTCCTTAGCGTGAGAATGGACTAGGACTAGGAGCAGAAGTATTAAACACCCTGCAGGCCCAGACGCTCTACATAGATATCTCAAGTTGGCTCAAGCCAACATAGAGGTACATAAGCAATGGAAGGCTCCAATGGATAACTGGCGACAGTCCAAAGTAAGCATAGCTGGCATACGTGGTCAGGATCAGTCAGAAGGGATCAACGTTTGAATGTGAAGTGAATTGAGGGCATCCTCTCCAGATAGCAGTTGGTCCCGTTAAAACGAAGGCCTGTTGACTTTGCTCTTGTTGCCTGCAGCAACGTTACGCTTGACATTCACACAACAACAATCTCACACACGCAGTCCGCCTTCCCTGTGAAACGAATGTTACCAAGTCTCAGTTCATGGCCGGGGAAAGGGCAAATGTCAATTGCAAGCGATTGATGGCTTTGTTTTCGTAATTGGGCGCAATAGTTACCTCTATTTTTAATAGGAGAGCTGCGGCATTTGAGCTATCAATAATAATGCTTGTCATATTATGATCTCATCTGGCATTTAGTTTATTTAAAGATAAGCTCAGTACTTATGCCTATAACTCACGTGAACAAATTTAGCTTCGACACAGCCACGTAGGCTTATTCTTGATCAAATGACTGTATACTAAGGGGAAAATGAAGTGTTGACACAGCTTGTGTGTTTGTGCCAATGAACCCAGTGTAACTTTGGAGCAACCCACTTTTTCTAACGACCTTATAATAGTCAACTTATGTAGCCTCCACTGCGCTTAGGAAACAAGAAGCCGTTCAAGTATGACATCAAGTGAGTGCAACTTATGAGTCACCTAAATGTCCTTCTAATTTATTTATTAAAGCAAGCTCCTTCCTTAAAACAGCGTAGAGCGAATGAACCTTTCGCGTCATTCTCGAAAAATATGGTTTTGACAGAGCCACGTAGGCAAAGCTGACGTCAAACAATTGCTCGTGCAATTGCAAAACTTCCTGCTCTCTAATCATAGTCATCCATCAGGTAAGGACTGGAGGAAAGGGGATGTTGAAAACTGAAATTCTGTTTAAATAAATTGGGCCAGATGTCATAAAATTCTACGTAGGTATACAGATACAGTGAAACTATTTAAGTGGCAGTCACTGAGCTGATACCATTCGTTGGAGAAGTTCCAGTTTTTATTTGATTGCTACTAACTTATTTGGTCTATTCCTCTTCGTTGTAAACTGAAAGTTGGCATTGGAAGCATGCAGTCCGCATCGGTTTTTCTTTCCATGTCGTTGGCATTGCTCGCTGCCACGAGCGTTTGTTTCACGGCATCCGATATTTTAAGCTTTGTAGAAGAACGGGTAATTGTCTTAATCAAATTTTTTACGACTTTACAATACTTTTTTACCGATTTTGTTTTACAATGTTTAAAATGCAATGTTTTATTTTTCCAGGGTGTACTCACACCAGAATGTAACGCAAAGGGGGGTATTTGCTATAGCAGCTGCCCAATTGATAAAACGCAGCCTGACGTCACCCTGTGCCCTGAAAACCTCAAATGTTGCAACGGTTTTCCGGACTCTGTGACAAACTGTAAAGAGCGTGGAGGTGCATGCACAACCCCTGAGCAATGTGGCGGCGCCCCTGTAGAAAAATTAGGTAAATGCTCCGATGGTGAAGTTTGTTGTGTTATGATTTAACAAGGTACATCAAGTTCCAATAGCAACTAAAATTTTTATAAATAAACGATTCGGATTGTAAACTAAACCGTTAAATCAGGTCAGAAGAAATAAATCAGAATACCATTCAAACACAATGTTATTTCTTGCAAGCATGCCAAACTCCGCCTTAACTATACCGAATTTTATTCAAGAGCTGATACAACTCCAGATTTTCAAGCTGGCGTACTACCTGAGATTGATTGTGCAGCCATGGCGTGGCTGTTGTGATGGCGGTTTTGTGCATACAGTGCACTGCAGTAGTGTATACACGTCGAATTGCTTTTCTTTAGGATTAAATCATGTGAGAGATTATTGACTCAAGGTCATCAAATGTTACCAAGCCACCAAGTTGAATGACACTGCACGAGCTAACAATTTAGAGCTGCTGCTATTAGCTACAGTTTTTCTGCAGGAACACCGTAGGCATAAATGAAAAGTGTTTACTCAGCTTGCGTACCTGTGCCACTGAACCTTGAGCTCGTTTTAAAATATCATGAAAACCTCGCTTGGTAGCATGGATGGCTGTGATGATGGGACGATGAAGCCTCATAAATAAGCAAAATATTTTGCGCCAGCTGGTCGTTCAATTGTCCTTACCAAACCTCAGTTCATGGCCGAGAGAAGGGCAAGTGCCAACTGCAAGTGACGAACGGCTTTGTATTCGCAGTTTTTCCTTCTCTGTTTTAAATAGGAGAGCTGCGACATTTGAGCTATCACTAATAATTATCAATTATCACTAACTTATTGTCCAATTCCATTTCAGATACTCAGACACATTCTGGAGCAGTTCTCCACAGATGAGCTCATGGAACTTTTGCTTGTAAACAAACTATGGAACTTCCAAGCTGTAAAATTCCAAATTGCTACACGGCAATTTCCAGAAGGTTCGCTCACAAAATTCTTTCCAAGTGTTATCTGTAGGGAGTAATTTAAATTCTTATTTGTTGTTTGTTCAATTTCAGTACAGAAAAACATGAAGCCGTTTGCATCATTCACATCCGTCGGTACGACTGATTACTGAGGTCAGTTGCTTGGGTAAATCAATACTGCAGTAGTTCAGAAAGCCTACTGGGCCTGAGCGTGAGACTGTGGTGTGTGTGCGCTGAAAGTTAATTAACTTTTCGTCTTGAATAATAATCTTTATTACTATTAGTAACGCGCTTAAAATCTTGCTTGATGGACACTGCGTGTTACTTCTTAAGCTATAAAAGTGCCCCTTACATTTTCTGTGTGAGAATGAGGGCCTTGGTCTACATAGCGTAACATTTAAAAATAGTACCCCTGTCCTGTACTTTGACCTAATCCAAATTAAGGTAATAATAACAATAATCTGACACCCAAGCTGGCTCCTTTCTCTTTGAGAACGTCAGACAGAGCAAGGCTTAAGTCTGAGCAAGACGTGTGGGAGTTGTTCAACCCTAACAAGACATTCAGTAATACTTTTACTCATTAAGGTCCCAAAACTTTTGGCCAATTCAAGGCACTTCCCGGGCTTTGATACTGAATTAACCTCTGGATTGTGGAGTAAAATCCAATCCATCAAGTTACTTGCAGCGTGAAAGCCCGTCCATTCTTCACAATGAATTGCCTGGAAACACCCGTGGTAAGATAGTCCGCTTGTGAACATCATCACACCAAGTTTTCTTTGCAAACATTGAGATAATTTCCTTTGTAGATACTCAAACAAATACTGCAACATTTCTCCAATAATGAGCTCCTTAAACTGTCCCTTGTGAACAAAAACTGGAACTATGAAGCTCGAAGCGTGCTGAGGGATCGGGGTACTCTGACCGCAAACGTTCGGTCAAATCAATCATGCCAGAAGGTTATAGATTTTGCGGCAGACTTGAAAGAAATGCGTGTCGTCCCATTCGCAGGAATCCAACTATTCCTGTCTCATCGACCATCGCCGTCCGTGCCAAATGGAGCCCTGGAGGAATCATACAAAACAATTCTAGAAAAGCTCCCATGCCGCCATTTCTCCCTACACTTTAATGACACGTGGGAAATATTAAGGGACACTCCAGCACTAGACTTGGTGGCAGAATTTTTGAAGGGCTATTGTAACATCCTTCAAGAGCTGTCACTCAATTTTTGCCGGACACAAGAAGAAATGCCGCAGCATTTTGTTCAAGATCAGAAATTTGTACGCCTGAAAACCTTGAAAATTGAAGTACTTGATCGAGCTTCTTCGGGTGAGTCGTATGGACGTTTTTTAAAAGCCCTGGTTTCCCATGCACCCAACCTGGAAGAGTTACACATCAGAGGGCGGCTAAATTTCAATGAAGACATCCTAGAAGGGAGTTCAGCCGTGCTTGTGCCTTGTTTGGCTTTTAATCCTCTCTGTGAGCAAGTGTGCGAAGGCCTCATTGGTGCTCTCAGACCGAGCTTCATTGATTTGAAACCAGTAGGGTGCTTCAACATGGAGTTACTCGACAGGCACATCCCAAGGATGCTCCAGGCATCTCTGCCTACGCTTCAGAAATTGCACATGGACTTGGTTTTTGCAGCGTCTTTAATGCGCTACGGAATCTACTTGGAAAATGTTACAGTATTACTCATTCGTGTCAACGACCGCGCAATAGCAGGACATCTTGACCCGCGGATCTCTAAGCTTCTAAAAAAGTTTGATTTTACTCGGATCTTTCCTAAAGTGAGCCAAGTTGAAATTGCTGCTGGTTGGGGATATGCAGTTGTACCGGAGCATGTCAGTGCATTTGTTGAGCAAGGGAATACGGCTTTGAAAGAAGCGTTGCCCGATCGAGCTGTCAACGTTAAGCAATTGTCATTAATGTACAATGTTTCAGAGTCTACTGTCGCTTTCTTGGCGCAGATGCTTCCAGATGTCGAAAGAATTTTCGTTAGCTCAAGTGAAGTCCCGCCTACTGTCCTAAGCGATCATTTCAGGTACTTGAAACAAGTTACACCAACGTTTCCGCCAGCATGATGTGCGAAAATCCAAGTTATGGTCAATGCCCCATCAAACTTTTAGCATATTTATCGCTGAATGTTACCGGCAACATAGTTATGATCTAGAATGCATTAATTAGTTAATTTAAAGCTGTTATAAGGTCGAGGAGCTAAATCAGCAATAAATCATTATTATTATATTATTATTGAGTGCATGCCTGCGAGATTTTCATACAAGAATTTGAAACGTTTGGCATTGAGACGTCATCGTGCTTATTCAGAGGCACAGTAAGTCTCATTGGCTTTCTTGACAGCGTGTGAAAGCTTAAGCTTGACAGCCTCATCCCAGCTCGACTACAAAGTTGTCGTAACGCGCTGAATACTTTGCAAATTGGCGTAAAATGTTTCGGGCCTTTAATGTCGTACGGAATTAGTCTGCCAAATGTGAGGGACTTGAAGATCTTGACCCACTTGAGTCGTTTCCCACCTTGCCAACCCGTTGTGAGACTTTTGAAAGCTTTCGATTTCACTCGTATACTTCCAGCTGTGACAAAAATTACCATAACTACAAATGACAGGTGGGACGCATTTGAGGATATTCAGAGCTTGACTGAGCAACGGAATGCTGTTTTAATGGAGCCCGAGCTGGAGCTTGATCGAGCAGTCAATATAAAGCACCTCTGCGTTATTAATTACTTGGGTCCTAGAAATCTCCCATTGCTCTCTCAGACCTTTCCGAACATTGAGATACTCTCATCGGAGGAAAGTTGGTCTTTCGTGTTTCTCTGTCAACAGATTTGGAACCACTGGAAGCATTTGAAGGGAATCGAGGCCAGACTTTAACTTGGAAAATGTGACAACATTAGAAGTTCACATGAATTGCCCCTCACTGGAAGAACTTGAACTGTCTATACTTTGGCTTCCAACTGGCTTGGACTTTACTCGTTTGTTCCCCAAACTGACCCAAGTTACAATTTTGGACAATATGTCCAAAATCCTACGGAGAGTAGTTAGAGATAAAGGTTATGTGCTTCACGAAAAGTAATCCCCGCCAATTCGTCTTAAAAGCACGAGTCTTCAATGAAAATGTTTAGAGTACGTGCACTTGGGCTCATGATAACTTACATTTCAAGAGTCAGAACATCAATTCGAGACGTGAGCTTAGCCTCGTCATTGCTGCTGAGCTTGTTACATTTATACGAATTTATGTGTTGAAGAGTTGGTACAAGATATTTGAGGGAGTACCCATACCTCAACTCTGAGAATGCTTAAGTGGCGTTATACTACCTTCAACCGTTGCACTAGCTCAAGATCTGTAAGCCGAGCAATTAAGTCTCAAAGCTTAATGTCCTCCCTTCAATTTTAAAGATGCAGTACGAGCTGTAAGCTAGAGATAGCTGACGGTTTCCACCCCGCAATGATCTAACAAGGAATACGGGCATCCACAATAAATATATATAATCGTACATACTTTTGCTGTACAGCTATGCTTCAGCCACATCCTCACTGTCGAGTTATCACAACTTAGTTTTATACAAGCCATGGGGACAAGTGTGATACAAATGTAATCAAATCAAGTCACACCCGAACATTTTTACGATTGTCTGTCGTGCGTAGCAAGTCAACAAGCGAAGAGAACGCACACAGTGACATCCCTAAGTGCACTGCCTTTATATTACATGGTTAAGTACGAGGCAAGCTTGAGTACAGATCATATTGGCTTCTGCGCCTTTTACTTTGATGTCAAGGCTTTTCTTCATGGCGACCAAGACCAGAATTTGGTTCTAGTAGATTCACGTAATTTTGGAAGTGGATTTAAATTTACTGTCAGTCAAACATTCTATTTTGATATGAATGTGTATACTTTGTTTCCAGTCAAGGATTCCGGACTTGGGAACGGGAAACGAAGTGAAGTAGGCAAAGATCTGCTGATTCCATGGCAAACCATCTTGGAGAAAGCAAATGGAACCAATGGTACAACATTTAGAGTTGTCCTCAAGGTTAGCGCAGAGGTTTACACACAACCGAAGCCACAATGCACTTATGGTACCAAAAAACAATGTGACACACCGTATTTGAAACAACTTAATAATGGAGAAGGCTCAGATGTGGAGCTTGCTTGTGACAATGAAGTCATTCCGGTCCATGCGTTCATACTGAAGCGTAAGTTTCTGGATTTTTTTGTGCCATGTCATGAGACTGGTGGACATTTTTGGTTCAAAATCGGTCATGATTGCAGATGCCAGCCCTGTTTTTTGTCGCATGCTAGAAGCGCCACTAAAGGAAGCTGCGACAAGGGAGATTCTGATTGAGGATCTACGAGCTGACACTGTAAAAAGAATGGTTGATTACATTTATAACGGTCGTCGTATCAGTTTTGGATATGACTGTCAAGGAATCAATGATCTTCTGTACGCGGCTGAAAAATATGAGTTTGACGAACTCAAAACTGCATGTCTTGACCACATGGTTAGTTCCATGTCGAATTTAAATATCACGTCCATTCGAGTTAATGCTGGAGATTGGGTTGTCAAACAAATGGTGACCTATTGCTTGAGGTGAGCCAACTTAACAGACTTTTGCAGCTTGTTCGGTGGATTCAAGTTTAAGCATTACGGTGAACTTGATTTGATTTGTAGTCGAATGTGGGAACTGCTACAACGCAACGGAAGGATTTCCGGGTCTTTGCTCGAGCTAATCCCGAGCTTTTCTTGGGAACTGACGATGGAAAGTAGCGTGGATGCTGAGTGAATAAATTGAGTAACTAGCTCGCAAATGCAATGAGAAGGTCAATGTTTAAAAATGATCCAGAAGAGAAGAAGGAAAACTGTAAGGAGCCCTTGATTATGGAACTAGTAGTGGAGGAGCTGGTACATTCAACTGGATTTGCTTGCATCTATTGTGACTTTATAGGGCACAGTAAAGCGGTTTCTTTGAACTTAATGCCATGTGTCATTCGCAACCCTCCTTCCCCGTTGGCAGACTCAACGAAATCCCAATCATTTGCCTGGATTAGTCATGTTTGTAACATGAGCAAGTGCAATTTAGGTTACAAAATGCTAAAGCCTCCGCCCTTCCCACAACTCTTGATCGTGACTGTCCCATTTTGACATTCGTAATAGTTCGCGCGGCGGTGATGGTGCTTCTGCCTTGAAATTCCCATTTACGCTTGATGTTGCAACGAGATTGATGCTTCGTTTTCGTCGCCGTATTGACCATCTTCTTTTTGGACTCGTGGAAAATAAAAACATCTTTGAATTGGTTTTTATTTCAACGCGCCACGCTGCTGGTGCTAGTTGACTCACACGACACAAAATTTGAGGACGACTGCACTTGCACGAACACATTGGTTTCCAGTTTGGTTCTGCAGCGAATACAGACGCAAACTGTGTGGCTTACACTAGAGATCCTAGTAAGTTTAAGTAAATGCGGGTTTAAGTTTCACAATTTACCTACTTAATACTTACAAAAAATAAGTAAGTAAACTTAAATAAGTTTTCAGTTCGTGAAATTCCTACCTGAATGAGTAGTAAGTAGTGAATCATACTTACATCTGTGAACTTAATAAGTACGAAGTCCAAAAGCTTAAAAAACCCATACTTAAACTTGCATACTCAAATCTGACCAAGTCTGGTGGAAAAGCAAGCATTTTAAGTTGTACATGTTTTCCCGTAACATTTTATGGCTTCTCCTTTTTTTTCACCCAATTGACGTTGCTCGGAATGAAAAGATTTATCTCCCTTTGTAAATTTTTATCTACTTTTTATTCACGTGAGAGCCACGCCATTTGAGAGGGGTTCCACCATTGTATAGCGAGTGGCTGTCCTCAGTCTTTTTTATGCCGAAAATTCTTTAAACTGGACTTGTAATCACGGGCATGATGATAAAATTTGAAGCAACTTCGTGACAATCGTTAAGACTATCACAACCTCCATTTTTAGGACTTAAAGCCAACCAAGGCTACTTTCCGAGCCATTCTGCAATAAATCTAAGATTTTGTCCAGAAAAGCTACTAGCTTCCATTTATTTTTCAAAAGCTGATAATGCTCCTGTTGCTTCAGTGGAAATTCCACTGCAAATGCAATGTCATTGGTCTTCATCTTAATAAAATTATCACAAATTTGATGCCAAAATTAATTAAAGAACTGCATAAATTCATGTGAAGTTGTCCGTGGTGCTCTCAGGTTCGCTTGAACGTTTTCGTTCTTTTTCCAAACTGCTGCTTTCTGTCTTATTCTGTATGAGATGACGGATCTCTTCAAAGTCCCGCCGAATTTTAAATTAATTATTGACTTGGTCTGGACTTCCGATTTTAATACCATCTGCATTTCATGGCAAAGTTCTTTTCCTTTAACATTTGAGTCAATTTCAACGGTCTCGCTTAGATTACGAGGAAATGGATTAATATTTTTTGTACATGATGATAAGCTTCTTGAATCTGTATGTTTACGTTACCGATTCATCCTTGTGCCGTTTTATTGAAGTTTTGGTAAGTCCCCCGGGAATACATCCAAAAATCACCAGCCGACGTAACTCTTGAGGCTCATTAGGCGTAAGTTTAGTTAGCAGATAAGGGGCAAAGTGACCCTTTTCATCCCTTTTAAGAAATAATTCACAGCATAATTCTTTGCATTATGCAGGAGTAGTATAAACTTTGTTTTTCCGAAGATTGAATTTTATCTAGTGCTCACTGACATTTTTCGGGGTGTGCCAGTGCCACAATGGCACCATGCCTGGATCCGCCACTTGTTGTAAGGAAAGATCACGCTAGTTAGTGTAGGAACCAGGAGAAGTGAAAACCAGTGTTACTCAGGGAAACAATAATTAGAGTACATATAAGGATTATTGGGTTACTATTACTATTATTTACTTTGCGAATACATGTGAAAGTAATTCAACGAATATTTAATAAAAAGAGAAAAACTACGTTCAAAGCAATTATATCATATTCAAGTCCAACGGTTATTACGTTCATCATCGTGATTACTGCGCCCTCATTGTTGTACCAAGTGTCTCGCTGACAGTTGCATCTCGTAGTCATAAACCCCCAGCGAGTGCTCGTCTCATCTGAGTTGCATCCATCACCCTTCGAAGGCGGAAGGCCGATTACTCGGATAACTCGGACGACTACGCTGCTGCTGCATAACCTTCGGGCAGCCCGTCACAACACAACGGCGCTACGAGCCAATAAAATAGAAGAATCTATATTTTCTGCAAATTAATGCCATTTATTTCATGTACTTGTAATTTTTGCAAACATTTCGCTAGTCTTGCAATGGTTTCAGCGTGCAGACAATCAAGTTTACCACTCACCTTGGCAAATGCTATTCATCAGTGAACTTCGGTACTAACTAATGAGGAGAGAACCCTAAAGTCTGTAGAATCCTGCCTCAACATATTATATTAGCTCCTAACAGGACTCTGACGGTATTCTAATAGGTGGCGCTCGTAGACCACGAAGATTCTCGCAAAAGGGGCTTGTAAACTTTGTTAAGGGGCGTTTATTTTTGGTCTGTATTATTGCCTCTTACAGCACTTCTCAATGCTTCAAAATTAATGGGATCCTGTGGTTCTTTCTGCATGAAGTCGTATGCATTTTCCCAATGGGATATAAGACCCAAGATACTCTTGGACATTGAAAACTCGTACTAAATAATAGCCCTCATGTGCAACACATGTGCGTCCTGCGTCACAGAGCAGCTATAGCAACAAGGCAATAATTATCGTCCTCCCACTCTCTTCAGTGACTTCAGTCCACGTAACACTGTGAGAAATTTAGAGCGAGAAAAGCCTGCTTGCGAGTAAGACGTGAGGAAGCCGAAATTGGAAATTTCATTCTTGGGTCGAGTAGGATTTTGCGACGAATACGAATATTAATATTTAACTGCTAAAATTAATACTGTGTTCAGGCTAACTTTGGTCTTTCAATGGTTTACACAAAGCATTAAGTTACTTTAACCGCGAAAGTGATACATCCATCAGCTGATTATGCTGCTATGTTAAACAGTGTAGTTCGAGTGACTGACTGGCTCTGACAGACCGACAAAGTCTGAATTAACTTGTGGATTCAATTTTCTAAACTTGCAGCACAAAAACGAATGATATTTGCATGACTCCAAGCAGGTCTTGAAACAACTGATAACTGCACAATGGAAAATATACCCGCAGGAACTATAGCGGTAATAATAATAATAGTTTGTTGTTGAGTTAGCTTATCGCTTTAACAACCGTCAAGTAATTATCCAGCATGTACTTATTCACAATTCATTTCACTTAAATATAATTTCCTCATTTGGAAGCAATGCTCTACAAACTTGCAGATACTTTGAACTCAAATTAATTTGTTGTCATTATTTCATGAAAAGGTGGAAGATGACAATGGGAGGCAAGTGAGCCAGTACTGCCTTGGTCTTCCCACGGTAAGAGTTATTTATGCACACAGGCGTCAGAACGACAAAAATCATACGTTTTGACATATCCAACATGCCACACCCCGATCAGACACCACGGTGCTGCATCTCTATGAAATCGGTTAGCAGGATGCACACATCCCGTACCACGATCAAAACTTTGTTTATGGACTTACTCTTTGCTGTGCCTTTGATGAGCTACGGAATTTGTTTAGAGAATGTGACTAAATTATACATCATCATGAATGGCTATACGCTGGAGGTTTGTGCTGAGCCGTCGATTTTGGCGCTTGTAAAGGGACTGGACTTTACTCGCATCTTTCCCAAACTGACTCAAGTTAAGATTATGGATGATTTCGACCGTGGCTTCTCATCCGAAGTGGTTGACGCATTCGTTGAGCAAGGGAATGCGGTGTTGAGCAGAACATTGCCAGATCGAGCTGTGAACGTCAAGATTCTGAAATTTGATCAATTTGGATCCATTCCCGATTCTACAATTCTTCGGGAGCATTTCCTCTGCTTG
Source organism: Deuterosminthurus bicinctus (assembly GCA_034698825.1). NCBI lineage: Eukaryota > Metazoa > Arthropoda > Collembola > Symphypleona > Bourletiellidae > Deuterosminthurus > Deuterosminthurus bicinctus. Next base: position 14,026 of record JAQIWI010001727.1, read on the forward strand.
GAGGAAGTGGTTGAAATTCCATCTCAAATGGACATTTAAATGAGTGTGAAAATGCTTGACCCACTCACTGGGACTAAAAAACATATGTGCTAAAATTAAGCTCATCTCATGACTTTCATTAAAAGTGTCATTTACGCTAAACTGATGTATTTAATTTAAATTACATTAACCATTTTTAACCAATCTTTATATGATACAGTTTACTTAATAAATTCTTGAAAAATCGACTTACTTGAAGCAAGTCATACTAACTTGACCTTGGCATGATGCGCCAGAGTGCTAGTTTTTGTCGCTGTAACAAACTAAGCGAATGGATCGTGAATGTTTCCTGGAATATTCCTTGGGCATTTATTTTCGGCATGCTTGCATTATTTGACAGCAGCACACTGGCAATGGAAAGTTTTAAATTGCTCACAATGAGGGCCTTCACCTACATAAACATAACATTCTCACTAAGAATAGGACCCCTTTGGCCCTGAGGGAAACTTAAGGCCATAACAACAGGCTGGCATACTCGCTGGCCCCTTTCTCTTTCGGAGCGTCATTAAGAGCACAGCTCACGTGTGAGCAAGACATGTGGGAATTTTTCAGCCCTAAATGAAGCAGACATTTACTTTTACTTATACTCAGACAGTCCCAAAGCTTTTGGCCAATTCCAAGCACTTTCCGGGGTCTTTCCGGGGTTTGGTATTGAATCAACATCTGGACTCTGGCTGACCACCCATCAAGTTACTGAAAGCCTGAAAGTCAGTCCATTCTTCAGAATGAATTGCCTGGAAACACCCGTGGTAAGATAGTCCCCTTGTGAGCATGATCACGCCAAATTTTCATTTTGTAAACATTGAGCATATTGTCCTTCGTAGATACTCAAGCAAATACTGCTACATTTCTCCAATAGGGAGCTCCTTCAACTCTCACTCGTGAACAAAAATTGGAACTATGAAGCTCGAAGCGTGCTGAGGGATCGGACTACTCTGACCGTAATCATTCGGTCAACTCAATCGTGCCAGAAAATTATAGATTTT